>JALNQF010000275.1:0-55595 GCA_028456385.1 Ophiosphaerella korrae | reverse complement strand
TTTAAGTAAGCTTATAGTAGTAAGTAAGCTATATAAGCTATTTAAGCTACTCTACTATATATAAGTAGCTTAGCTTAGATAGCTCTTTAATTAATAATTATCTTTTACTTATTCCTAAGCTTATATCTTATAATATATCTACTTATTAATACTTATATAACTTATAATACTCTAATAAAAGCTAACTATTAATTAAGTTAAGTAACTAACTTATTTATTAACTTTACCTATCTTATAGAAGCCTACTTACTCTTATTACTCTTACTTAGTTCTAAAGTCTTAATAAATATATAACTAAGATATATAAAGTAATTTATAGATCTATAAAGTATATAAGCTTAAAAATACTATAGATTAATAGATTAGTAATCTATAATCTATAGCTTCTAAGATAATAACTAAAAAATAAATTAATAAAGTAATATAAAAATATAGTTAGTAATAGTATATATTATTAGGATAGTGTTAGTAATCTAATTTCTAACTAAGAATAATAATTCTTTAATATTACTTATTAGAAATTATTATATTATTAATAGTTTATTATATAAATACTATAAATACTTTAGTTATTACTTCCTAATATACTTATACTTCTTCTTAAAGCTTTAGATAGTTAATAACTTAGAGTCTTATTATACTTATCTATAAAAGATAAATAGAAAAAAACTCTACTACTTTTATCTAAATTTAATATATATTAAACCTAGTATATAGTAACGTATTAGCTTTATAGTATAGAGTCTTTACTATAGTTTTTTTAAGTAGATTTCTATAATTATAAGTATTTTCTATTCTAAGTATTAGAAAGTAAACTTTTTTTAATAAAAGAGTATCTACTTTATATAATAGCTACTAATTAGTATTACTAGAATTATACTACAAATAGCTCCTAGCTATATAATATTTCCTAAGTAATATAAAAAATCTATATAAGTTTACCTACTTTCTATATATAATATATATAATAATATAGTTTTTAAAGTATAGATATCTAGATAAAACTAAATTAATTTTATCTCTACTTTTATAGTATAAAGAATATTAAGTTTAGTTATTAAATCTAAACTTTAAGTATCTCTAAGTTTTATATTATATAGTCTAATTTACTAAGTCTATTATATATATAAAGTAACTATAATTACTATATAGATTATACTTAAATAGTATAATCCTAATATTATATAGATAAAGAAGTATAGTAAATAATAATAGTAGACTCTAAGAATATAAAAGAGAGAGATAAAAAGTTACTAAATAATACTTATAATACTATATACTATATATAAGCTATAGTTAGTATTTTCTACTATATAAAAGAAGCTAAAGTTATAAAGATCTTTAAAAAGAAAAAAATATAAATTAAAGATATTATTTATAGCTATAATAAAAATCTCTATAAAAGTCTATACAAGGTTTTACTAAGAAGTAGTACTAAAAGAACTTTTATACTTTTAGAAGCTTATAATTTAAGTAATAAATCGAGTACTTATATAAATAGTTTATTTAAAATTATAAAGAATAAAGGTATAAAATTTATAAGAGAAAATATTAAATATTTAAAAAATAAGCTTATATATAATAAGGCTAAAGTTAAAACTAAAGATTATAAAGAAAATTAAAAAGAAAATAGATAAGAGAAAAATAAGATAAAAAAATAACTAATATAGTAAAAAAAAGTAAGTAGAATTTATATAGCTATAAAAAGAGATAAAAAAAAAAGTAACTAAGAATATTATAGCTAATTATAAGGAAGTTAAAGATTAGAAGTAACTATAGTTAAATAATAATATACTATATCTAAAAAAGAGACCTAGTACGTTGTATAATCTTCTATAGAATTATCTAATAGTTTTTTTATACTTTCTTTTACTAGAATAATCTATTATACTTTACTAGTTAATAGCTATAGAAAATATAAACTAAATATTCTAAGAGACCTCTATTATATAACTAAAAGCCTATTTACTAAAATAAGTTATATAGTACTAAATCTAGCTTCTATTTAGAAACGTTTTATTATAGTTATAAAGCTAATAAAACTAAGTAGCTAGGCTATATCTATATTTTCTAGTTTAAAGGTAGGTAATATATTCTTTAAGTAAGAGACTTAAAATTAGTAGTTTCTAGAAGCTATTTATCTTCTAGTTAATTAATACTACTACTATTCTAATTACTATAATTATAATTTACTACTTATAGTAGTAAATACTAGAGTACTACTTTTTTTTAAAGTAGTTATTATTAATATAGCTTTAGTAAAAGGTATAAAAATAGTTATAATATAATATTATTTACTACTATTTATATTAGATTATTAAGATTAAGTTTATCTTTATAACGTAATATTTACTTTTTTACCTACTACTTATTATTATAACTAGTTATATATATAAGTAGGTACTATTTATTTTTACTATTAAATACTAGTATTACCTAGCTCTTTTCTTTAAGGCCTTTAAAATACTAATATCTAGATAAGCTTATAATATAAAATATAACTATTAAGTACTAAAAACTTAGCTTAAAAAGAGTATAATTTACTTAGAGTAAAAAAAAAAATTTATCTACAATTATATATAAGTAAATAAAGTATTAATAAAGTTAATAAATACTTTTACTAAAAAGATTATAGAGTACTTTATTTATTAAATTAGGATTTAGTATAAAGTAGTTAATATAATTAGTATAATAGATATAATAAGTAAAGTTAAGATAAATATATAAAAGTATACTAAAAAGGTTTATAAACGCTAGCCTTTTAGTAAATAAATTTATTATATCTTTTTATAGTTTTACTTAATAATAAAAAAGATATCTTATAGCTTTTATTAATAACTTAGAGATTTATTCCTATCTACTAATTTAGCTATCTTAATATTTTATATTTAAGTAGTTAACTATAAGGTCTACTACTATAAAGTAATTTAGATAAGTATTACTAAAGAAATACTTACTTAGTACAATAGTAACAAGGGAAAACGAGATAGAACTAATTAGTCTACGCTTAGCTACTAACAAAGTATAGGATAAGTAGAGTAACAACTTATAAGATAATAGAATTAATTAGGAAACTAACTATAATTAGGATACGTAATAAATTTATAAATTCGCAACCTTAGTAAATACAAAGTTATAAAGTTAATATATAAAAAATTTATAAATTTGTAATCTTAGTAAAAATAAAGTAGTAAAGCTACTAAGACAATATTAGTATAGAGTAAGTAGTAATACGTATTATTAGAATAGTATTAGTAATTTAATCCTCTAACTATAGAATACTAATATAAGATAGTTATAAAATATCTTCTATTATTTATAGTTATTGTAGATTACTATATAAGCTTTTGTTATTACCTTACAATCTACTAACTTTTATAAGATAGGTATCTATAGTTAATAATAAGTAGCCTATTATACCTTGCTAATTTAGTTATTACAAGAAGTAAAGCGTAAGTAGCGTATAGTCTAGCTAATACAATAGTAGAAAGTTTAACTAAGAAAGTAGCTAAAGCACTTATAAGTAGTTATAAGTTAGATAACACTATATAGAAGGTAATTAGAGAATATATAAATAACCTAATCTCTAAGAACAAAGATATAAAGATAGTAATTAACGCTTTAGAGACGTAAAACAAAGAAGTACAAGACTATTTAAAATAAAATAAAGTATAGATTAAAGCTATTATTAAAGGATAAAACTAAATAGAGTTAATTATACAACGCCTAGAGATAAGTGTAACGAAGAAACTACTAAAGATACCTGTACTTAAGAAATTTAATAGAATAAAGGAAAAGCTAAGACCCTTTATAGCTTTAGTATAACTCTAAATAGATATACAAGTACTACACTTTAATATAGAAGAAAAGAAGGTAATATATATAGAAATATACCTTAAAGAAGACGTAATAAGATAGTTTAAACCCTACTAGATAGACTATATAATATACACTCTAATAATATAGAAGGACAAAACTAGAGCTATCTTTAGAAGTTATAAATACTTTACTAGATAAATAAGAGTAGTATTTAAGGATATAGATATTACCTAATAAGCTAAAGAAAGGCTAGAAAAGCTTATACAAAATAAGAGTATTCTAGAATACGTATTATAGTTAAAATAACTATTACAAAATATAGAATAAAACAAGTTAGCCTTAATATTACAATTTAAACAAGGACTAAACTTAAAAATCTAATACAAAGTAATTTATATAGAAAAACTACGAACACTAGAAGCTCTAAAGTAATAGGTAATATAGATTAATAACAATTTTTAAGAATAGAAGAAGAACAAGTATAGAAGTTATACCTAGAACTATAACAAGAGAGACCCTATAGTCCTTAAAGCTAATAAAGATAGAAAGAAAAAGAAGAATAAAGACTTTACGTACTTTAACTATAGTAAGCTAGGCTACTACGTAAAAAACTACTAATTAAAGTTAAAGAAAGATATAGTATATTATAAATATAGAAAGCTAAGATACTTTATAAAAGACTATAAAAATAAAAATCCTAGGAAAGATAAAGAAACTTAGTTAAAAACAACTAAGAATAGAAAGGAAGTACTAAAAGCATAGGCTAAATCTTAGGAGAAAGTAGCTAGGAGTAAAGAGGCACAATATATAATACTTTATTAGGCCTTTTATTATAATAATAACTACTATATATATCTTTCTAATAAATAGAGAGTAGGATATTTCTTATAAAAGTATAGAGTAGCTATAATAAAAGAAAGAATAAAAGTGTAGCTAAAAGAAATAGCTTACGTAATAGACTTACTAGTAGAAGATCTAGAAAGGGAAGAGCCCTAGACCTTATCGATCTAAGCTAAAGGACTAGTACTAGATAAAGAGACTACTATAGCCTCCTCTAAAGAACTATAAGGAAGTAAGAGATAAATTAATATAAGAGATATAGAGTATACCTAGTTAAATATATATAGCTATAATAGCTATACAACGATAGATACGTTAGAATAAAACAAGAACTAGAAATTTATTTAGAAATACTTACTAGTTATAAGTATAGAGGAAGCGTATTAAGACTAGAAAGAATATAATCTTAGAGTAATAAAGTTTATAATATTCTAATAATAAATACAGTAATATATAGTTATAGTAAGAAGAATATATATATAAAGAGAGTAGTAGTACTTTATAAGAAAAACGCGATAGATTAATAAAGCCTATATACTACAAGTACTAGTAATATACTATATCCTAATAACTAAAAGACCTAGTATAGACAGGTACTAGGAAGGAGACAACGAGAGAATAGACCTAGAATATCTAGTATATCTAGAAACTACATAAGTATTATATTTAAATACACACTACTACCTATATAGAGAAGAGAAAGTACAAAACTACGTATAGCTAAAAAGAGGACAAGACTATATAAGGGTAATCCTAAAGAAAGAAATTAAAAGTTAGGAGATAATCTAGATTCCTAACAAAGAATACATATTAATTAGACTAGGACTAAAGCTATTAAAAGAATATATTAAAGAAATACAGCTATAGTATAAGTATATATATAATAAATATCTAAAACATAAAAACTATAAACGTAAAACAAGGTAATAGCCCTAGAAAATAGATAATTTAAAGAAAGACCTAAGTAAAAAAAGCTATAAGGTATAATAGGCTTATACGTTACAAAGATAGGTATATACTAAAGATAGAAAGTATAAATTATAATTAATAATAGAGCTACAAGAAACTTTATATCTAAGAAGTTTATAGAAAACTAAGGAATAAACTATATAACAAAGAGATACCCTTAACAACTTAGTATAATTAAAAGAAAACTATTCTAGGAACTTATTAGGTTCGAAATAGTACTATTAACATTAAGGTTAAAAGGATTAGAAATCAAGAATATAGTTATAGATATAATAACAATTAATAACAAATAAGACGTAATATTAGGTATACTATAGTTATAGATAGCTAACCTAAGGATTAATTAGAGAATAGAGAAAATTAGTTACCCTAAAAAAGATATATTAAAAGCTAATATAACTATATACAAATAATAGTTCCTAGAGGAATACAAAAAGTAAGAAAAATAACTTACTAAACTAGATAATTACTTTCTAGAACACTAACTATAGGATCTAATAATAGAACTAAAAGAAGGAAAAAACGTAAGATAGAGCCTAGTCTATAGAAAAATAGAAGAAGAATCTAAGATTAAACGAATATTTATATAGAACGTAGTTAAAAAAGGATAGATATAAGAATTTAAATCCTTAGTAGTGTATAGACTTAACTTTATAGATAAAAAAGAAATAGATAAGAAATAACCTTATATAGACCTTAGAAAGACAAACGTAATTATAAGTAAGAACTAATACTCCTTACTATAGATTAATAAGATACAAGATAGGCTATAAAAAGTACAAATTTTTACAAAGCTAGATATCTAAAACGCCTACTACTAGATTAGAATTAAGAAAGGAGATAAATAGAAAACTATATTTAGAACGTAATATAGACTATATAAGTACCTAGTTATACTATTTAGACTTATAAACGTACTAGTAGTGTTATAGTTGTAATAAGAGAAAACTAATTTAAACTAATTAGCTCTACTATAGATAACGACAGCATATATAATCTATAGGATAACGAATTAGATTAGGAAACTAACTATAATAGGGATATATAATAAATTTACAATTCGCGATCTTAGTAAATATAAAGTATAAAGCTAAGTACGTAATAAATTTATAATTCGCGATCTTAGTAAACACGAAGCACGAAGTTAGCTAAGAAGCCTAGGTATATAGTTAGTAGCGATGTATATTGTTAAGATACTATTAGTAATTTAATTATTAACTACAAGCAATAATACTAAGATAGTTGCGAAATATTTTCTATTATTTATAGTATATTGTAGATTACTATACGAGCTTTTATTATTACCTCCTAATCTACTAATAACTCCTAATAAGGTTACTAGGAAGTTAACCCTTAGTAACCCTATTACACCTTACTAATTTAGTTATTAAGAGAAGCAAAGCGTAAGTAGCGTATAGTCTAGCTAATACAATAGTAGAAAGTTTAACTAAGAAAGGAACTAAGGCACTTATAAGTAGCTATAAGTTAGATAATACTATATAGAAATAAATTAAAGACTACTTAAACAACTTAATCTCTAAAAAAGAAGATATAAAGATAGTAATTAATACTTTAGAAATATAGAATAAAGAACTACAACACTACATAAAGTAAAATAAAGTACAAATTAAAGCTATTATTAAAAGATAGAACTAGATAGAAATAATTACTTAACGACTAGAAATAAGCGCAACTAAGAAGCTACCTAAGATACCTATACTTAAGAAATTCGATAGGATAAGAGAAAAATTAAGACCCTTTATAGCGTTAGTATAACTCTAGATAGATATATAAGTACTATACTTTAATATAGAAGAAAAGAAAGTAATATATATTAGGCTATACCTTAAAGAAGATATAATAAGATAGTATAAACTTTACTAGATAGACTATATAATACATTCTCTAATAACCTAGAAAGATAAAACTAGAGCTATTTTTAGAAGTTATAAATACTTTACTAAACGAATAAGAGTAGTATTTAGGGATATAGATATTACCTAATAAGCTAAAGAGAAACTTAAGAGGCTTATATAAAGTAAGAGTATTCCTAAATATATATTATAGTTTAAATAACTATCCTAAAATATAGAATAGAATAAATTAGCCCTAATATTATAATTTAAACAAGGACTAAATATAAAAATCTAATACAAGATAATATATATAGAAAAACCTAGGACACTAGAAGCTCTAAAATAATAGGTAATCTAAATTAATAATAATCTTTAAGAATAGAAAAAGAATAAGTATAGTAACTAAACTAGAAACTAGGATACTAGAGACCTTATAATCCTTAACGCAAACAAGGATAAGAAGAAGAAAAAAAATAAAGACTTTACGTACTTTAACTATAGTAAGAGAGGCTACTATATAAAAAAATACTAATTATAAAAGAAAAAAGATATAGTATATTATAAATATAGAAAACTAGGATACTTTGTAAAAAACTATAGAAGTAAGGACTATAAGAAAAATAAAGAAGCTTAGTTAAAAATAACTAAGAAAAAGAAAGAAGCACTACAAGCGCAGGCTAAACCTTAAGAAAAAGTAGCTAAGAGTAAAGAAATATAATACGTAATACTCTATTAGACCTTTTATTATAAAGACAACTACTATATATATCTTTCTAGTAAGTAAAGAGTAAGATACTTCCTATAATAAAGAAATAGAGTAGTAGTAATAAAAGAAAGTAGAATAAAAGTATAGCTAAAAGAAACTATATACGTAATAGACTTACTAGTAGAAGATCTAGAAGGGGAAGAGCCCCTAGTACTATTAATCTAGGCTAAAGAACTAGTACTAGATAAAGAAACTACTATAGCTTCCTCTAAAGGACTATAAAGAAGTAAGAGATAAGTTAGTATAAAAGGTATAGAGTATACCTAGCTAAATATATATAGCTATAATAGCTATATAATAATAGATATAGAGGAATAAAACAAAGACTAGAGATTTATTTAAATATACTTAATAGTTATAAGTATAGAAGAAGCGTATAAAGACTAGAAAGAACGCAATCTTAAAGAAATAAAGTTTATACTATTTTAAGAATAGATAAAGTAATATATAGTTATAGTAGAAAGAATACTTATATAAAGAGAATAGTAGTACTTTATAAGAAAGATATAATAGATTAACAAAGCCTATATACTAAGAGTACTAGTAGTATACTATATTCTAATAATAGATACACCTAGAGAAGATAAATACTAAGAAAGACATAATAAAATAATAGATCTAAAATACCTAGTATACTTTAAAGTATTATAGATATTATACTTAGATAAGAATTACGTTATATATAGAAACCCTAAGGTAAACAATAATATATAGCCTATAAGAAGAAAAGGCTATAATTATATAAAAGTAATCCTAGTAGAAAATATCTAAAGATAAGAAATAATTCTAGAAGATAGATACGTAGTAGTAAGGCCTAGACCTAAACTATCTAAGAAATACGTCTAAAGAAAACTATAGTACAAATACAAGTACAATAAATATCTAAAATACAAGGAATACAAACTTAAAGTAAGGCTATAGCTCTAGAAAAATAGATAATTTATAAAATTACCTAAGTAAGAACAACTAGAAAGTATAAGAGGCTTATATTTTACAAAAATAGGTACTTATTAAGGAAAGAAAGTACAATTAATAATTAATAGTAGAGCTACAAGAAACTTTATATTAAAGAAGTTTATAGAAATATAAGGAATAAAGTATATAATAAAGAAATACCTTTAATAACTAAGTATAATTAAAAGAAAACTATTCTAAGAGCCTATTAGGTTTAAGATAGTTCTCTCTATACTAGAACTAGAAGAGATAAAGATTAAGAATATAGTTATAGATATAATAATAATTAATAACAAGTAAGATATAATACTAGAGATACTATAGTTATAGATAACTAACCTATATATTAATTAGAGAATAAGAAAGATTAACTACTACAAATTAGATATATTAAAAGCTAACATAAGTACCTATAAAGGAGAATTTCCTAAAGAATATAAGAAATAGGAAAAATAGCTTATAGAGCCTAAAGATTACCTTCTAGAATATTAGCTATAGGATTTAGTAATAGACTTAAAAGAAGACAAGGACGTAAGATAGAGCCTAGTTTATAGAAAAATAGAAGAAAAATCTAAGATTAAACGAGCGTTTATTAAAAATGCAATTAGAAAAGGATAGATATAAGAATCTAAATCCTTAGTAGTATATAGACTTATATTTATAGATAAAAAGAGAATAAGTAATAAAAGGCTCTACGTAGATTTTAGAAAAACTAACGCAATTATAAACAAGAACTAATACCCCTTACTATAAATAGATAAAATATAAGATAAACTATAGAAAGTAAAAATCTTTATAAAACTAGATATCTAGAACACTTACTACTAGATTAGAATTAAGAAAGGTAATAAATAGAAGATAGCGTTTAGAATACAATATAGACTATATAAATACTTAGTTATACTTTTTAGCTTAATAAACGTACTAGTAGCCTTTTAAAAGAGAATTAATATAGTACTAAGAGAGTACTTAGACGTATTTATATTTATATACCTAGACAATATCTTTATATTCTTAGAAATAGAGGAAGAATATATATAATATATATATAAAGTACTAGAGAAGCTAGTAGATAGTAAATTATTTCTTAAAATAAGAAAATACGAATTCTATATAAAAGAAATAGACTTCCTTAGATTTATTATAGATCTAGGAAAAATTAAGATTAACTTAGAAAAGATTAGATTAATTAATAAATAGCTAACGCTAAAAAACCTAAAAGAGGTATAACAATTTTATAGGTTAGCTAACTTTTATAGAAAGTTAATAGTAGGATAGTCTAAAAATATAAAACTAATAACAAGACTTATAATAAAAGATACGCTATTTAAGTAGATAAGAGAATACAATAAAGTATTTAATAGGATAAAAAGAAAGTTTATAAAAAACCTAGTTATTAGAATATATAACCTAGACCTACTAGCGATAGTAAAAATAGATATATCTAATTTAGTCTATAGAATAGTACTAATACAAGAAGACCTAAAGACTAAGAAGGAGCACCTAGTTAAATACTTCTCTAAGAAGATAAAAATAGTAGAACTTAATTACCTAATCTATAATAAGGAGATACTAGTAATCTATAAAGTATTTAAATAATAGAGAGTATACCTATAAAGAGTAAAATACTAAACAAAGGTCTATATAGACTATAGGAATCTTATAAGATTTATACTAAATAAAGAATTATTATAATAATATATAAGATAGTAGGAGTTTCTATTAATATTTAATATAGAAATTATATATATAAAAGAGAAAGACAACTAATTTATAGATACCTTTAGTAGAAGACTAGACTTATAAGAAGAAGTAAGCGCTACTAGTATAGTTCTAGTTAAGAATAAAGAAAGATATTTAGTCCTAAATATACCTAAAATAGCTATAATACTTAAAAGAAAGAGTAGTAAGCTAGACGAATAGATTTAGAAAACAACGCAAAAAGTATCTAAAAAAATAAAAAAACTAGAAATCTAAGAAGGAGTTATATAAGCCTATAGAAGAATATATATTCTAAAGAAAATCTAAAGAGAATTTATATAATGATTCTATAAATTACTAGTATATAGTTACTAAGGTATTAAAAAAATATTAGATAGACTACTACAAGACTACTATATTCTAAAAGCAAGATAACTTATAATAGAAGTACTATAGGATTATATAGAATACTAAAGAAATAAGTATAGTAGATATATACTATATAGAATACTATAACTAGTAAAAGTACTAGAATAACTATAAAGAGTTATTACAATAAACTTTATTATAAAGTTACCTAAGTTAAATAACCTAATATTAAGAGTTAAGTACAATAGAATTCTAATAATAGTAAATAAACTTATAAAGTACTTATACTTTAGACTATATAATAAAAAGAGTAGGATAGAAGTTACTATATACTAGGTCCTAGGAACTATAATTAGCTAATACAGCCTACTAGACAAGATTATTATAGATAAAAATATAAGATTTATATTAAAATTATAGGGAATAATAATAGCGTAATTAGGAATTAAATATATAATGTCTATAGTATATTATCTATAAATAGATAGATAGTTAGAAAGAATAAATTAAATAGTAGAATAATACTTAAGATACTACCTTAATTATAACTAGAACAACTAGGTATAGCTATTACCTATAGTATAGTTAGTATACAATAGCGTAAAAAATATAGTAATAGGAGTATTACTTTTCTTTATAAACTATAGATTTAACCCTAATATATATAGAATACTAAGAATAGAAGTATTTTAGTCCTTAAGAGGAGAAAACCTTACTAATAGACTTAAAGAAATACACAATTAACTAAGATAGGACGCGGAATTCCTATATAATTAGATAGTAAAATACTACAACTAAAAGTATAAAGAGGGACCCTAATTTAAAAAGAGAGAAAAAGTATAGTTAGTACGAAAAAACATTAAAAGTAAGCACCTAAGTTTAAAATTAGATTATATTAAGATAAGACTATATAAAGTTAAGAAAGAAGTTATACTAGTTATATTTAAACTAAAACTACTAAGTAAGATAAAGATATACTTAACCTTCTATATAGTACTACTTAAGATAGTACTATAAAATATAGAGCTACTAGTATATAAAGTAGACACGTATAGAAAATAAGAAGAATAGGAAGTTAAAGAAATCCTAGTATACTAGTTCTATAATAGTAGAAACTACTATCTAGTAAAATAGATAGGTATAGACGAGAAAGGACAACTATAGGAGAAGATATAGAAACTAGAAGATAACTTTAACTACCCTAAAAAACTAGAGGTCTTCTAAAGTTAAAACCCTCTAGACTACTTTATAGTAAACTAAGAAAATTAGTACTACTAGTACTAAATAGAGAGGCGTTAGGAACGTCTAATATAATAAGAGCTAGAATAGTATTATAGGCCTCTTATCGTCGACTATAGAAACCTATCTTAAAGGGGTTAGTAGATCGCGAAGTAATAACAAAAGTCTATATTAGGAATCTATAATAACTATAAATAATAGAAGATATTTTGTAACTATCTTATATTAGCGTTCTATAGTTAAAGGATTAAATTACTAATAGTATCCTAATAATATATATTACTACTAACTATATAGTCTATCTAATCTATTAATCTATAACTTGTATCTAGTCTTAGTAGGTATAGATTATAGATTACTAATCTATTAATCTATAATTACTTTCTATTTATACGCTTAATAGATTAGGAGATTACCTACATATCCTAATTATAAGTAGCTTCCTATTTAAAGTTATTACCTTGCTTATCTTATACTTTATTAGTGTCTAAGTCTAGGCTAATTAGTTCTAACTTAATTTCCCTTATTACGCTTATAACACTATCTCCTTCTTTAAGTAGTCTTTTAATTTCCTACCCTAGAGCTAAGGTTATTAGTCTAGTTTCTTTATTAATATAAAGTTCTTTATTCTTTATCTCTATACCTACTAAATCTACTCTTTATTGTATTTAGTTAGTAGATTGTATATTATAAAGTAGTATTATAATATTTCCTTATTCTTATTATAAATCTATAAACCCTTTATTAGTCTACCTCTCTTTAAAGTATAGTAAAGCTTATAAGGTATATATTTATACTAACGCTTATTTATCTTATAACCTATCTAGTATATCTATAGTAGAGTATAAGTTAAAGATACTTATTTGTACGTCTATACTTATTTGTAATAGAGAGAGCTATTAACTACGCTTAAGAAAAACTATTATTATAGATTGTAGAAGCTAAAAAATAGTATAAGAAGCTCTATAAGGTCTCTTGTTATACGCTAGAGGAATATTAGTCTTGTTTTCTTAATAATTAAATATAGTTATCTAATAATTAGGCTCGTTTATCTCGTCTTTGTAAGATAAAAGCCTTAAACAATAAGAAGTCTATTAAGTAGTCTACTCTCTTAGAGTCTAAGCTTAATTTCAAGGATATAGTAGAGGCTGCTCTAGCTCCTATTGCGTTGGGTAAGTCTAGCGCCTCTCTATCTATTGTTAGTAGTGTCGTTCCTCTTAGTTTACTACTAGGCGTTCTAGAAGGTTTTAACTTTAGAACTCCTCTAGTTTCTTAAAGTAATTAAGATTATTCTCTAGTTTCTATATTTTCTCCTATAGTTATCCTTTTTTGTCTATATCTATCTATTCTACTAAGTAGTAGTTCTTTCTATTATAGAACTAGTACTATAAGATTTCTTTAACTTTTTATTCTTCTTATTCTCTATACGTATCTACTTTATATACTAGTAGTTCTACGTTTTATAGTGCTTGTTCTAGTAAAGCTATATAGAATATTAGGTATATCTTTATTTTATTTAGTAGCTTTAGTTTAAGTATAACTAGTATAACTTCTTTCTTAATTTTATATAGTCTTATCTTAACGTAGTCTAGTTTTAAACTTAGTTGTTTACTCTTAATATTCTTTTATACTAACTATACTTTTACTCCCTCTTTAAATTAAAGTCCTTCTTTATACTTTTTATTATAGTACTTAGCTATATAATTGTATAAGAATTCTACGTTCTATCTTAGTTAATTATATATATCTTTAAGTCTATTAGCGAAGTTTTCTCCTCTAAGAGACTAAGATATCTAATTTCTTAGTATCTAATATATATTAGGTTCGAATCTATAGTTTATAAAGAAGAACGTTACTCCTATTACTATATTCTTTACGCTATTGTATACTAACTATACTATAGGTAGTAACTATACCTAATTGTTCTAATTATAGTTAAGGTAGTATCTTAGGTATTATTTTACTATCTAATTTATTTGTTCTAATTATCTATCTATTTATAAGTAGTATACTATAGATATTACGTATTATATTCCTAATTGCGCTATTATTATTCCCTATAGTTTTAATATAAATCGTATATCTCTATCTATAATAATCTTGTCTAGTAGTCTATATTAACTAATTATAGTTCCTAGAACCTAGTATATAGTAACTTCTATCCTACTTTTTTCTTTATATAGTCTAAAGTATATATACTTTATAAGCTTATCTACTATTATTAAGATTCTATTATACTTAACTCCTAATATTAAGTCTTTAGACTTTAGTAGTTTTGTAATAAAGTCTATTATAATAACTCTCTATAGTTATTCTAGTATCTTAACTAGTTATAGTATCTTATATAGTGCGTATTTATTATATTTGTTTCTATAGTATTCTATATAGTTTTATAGTACTTCTATTACTAGTTATCTTACTTTTAGGATATAGTAATCTTATAGTAACCTATCTAATATTTTATTAATACTTTAGTATCTATATACTAGTAACTTGTAGAATTATTGTATAAATTTTCTTTAGATCTTTCCTAAAATATATATTCTTCTATAAGCTTATATAATTTCTTTTTAGATTTCTAGTTTATCTATTTCTTTAGATACTTCTTTTATTACCTTCTAAATCTATTTATCTAGTTTACTACTTATTCTTTTAAGTATTATAGCTATTTTAGGTATATTTAAGACTAAGTATTTTTCTTTGTTCTTTACTAGAACTATACTAGTAGCGCTTACTTCTTCTTATAAGTCTAGTCTTCTACTAAAGGCGTCTATAAATTAGTTATCTTTCCCTTTTATATATTTAATTTCTATATTAAATATTAATAGAAATTCCTACTATCTTATATAGTGTTATAATAGTTCCTTGTTTATTATAAATCTTATAAGATTCTTATAGTCTATATAGACTTTTGTCTAGTACTTTACTCCTTATAGGTATACTCTCTATTATTTAAATACTTTATAGATTACTAGTATTTCTTTGTTATAGATTAAGTAATTAAGTTCTACTATTTTTATTTTCTTAGAGAAGTATTTAACTAGGTGTTCTTTTCTAGTCTCTAGGTCTTCTTGTATTAGTGCTATTCTATAGACTAAATTAGATATATCTATTTTTACTATTACTAGTAGGTCTAAGTTATATATTCTAATAACTAGGTTTTCTATAAACTTCTTCTTAATTTTATTAAATACTTTATTATATTCCTTTATCTATTTAAATAGTATATCTTTTTTTATAAGTCTTATTATTAGTTCTATATTTTTAGACTATCTTACTATTAACTTTTTATAAAAGTTAGCTAGCCTATAAAATTATTGTACCTCTATTAGGTTTCTTAGTATTAGCTATTTGTTAATTAATCTAATCTTTTCTAGATTAATCTTAATTTTTCCTAGTTTAATAATAAATCTAAGGAAGTCTATTTCTTTTATATAGAATTCGCATTTTCTTATCTTAAGAAATAGTTTATTTTCTACTAATTTCTCTAGTACTTTATATATATATTGTACGTGTTCTTCCTCTATTTCTAAGAATATAAGGATATTGTCTAGGTATATAAATATAAATTCGTCTAAGTATTCTCTTAGTACTATTTTAATTCTTTCTTAAAATACTACTAGCGCGTTTATTAAGCTAAATAGTATAACTACGTATTTACATAGTTTATACTATATTCTAAACGCTATTTTCTACTTATCTTCTTTTTTAATTCTAATCTAGTAGTAGGCGTTTTAGATATCTAGTTTTGTAAAGATTTTTACTCTTCTTAATTTATCTTGTATTCTATTTATTTATAGTAGTAGGTATTAGTTCTTGTTTATAATTACGTTAGTTTTTCTAAAATCTATATAAGGTCTCTTATTACTTATTTCCTTTTTATCTATAAGTATAAGTCTATATACTACTAAAGATTTAGATTCTCTTATCTATCCTTTTTTTATTATATTTTAGATAAATATTCTTTTAATCTTAGATTCCTCTTCTATTTTTCTATAGACTAGGCTCTATCCTACGTTTTTATTTTTATCTAGTTCTATTACTAAATCCTATAGTTAATATTCTAGAAGGTAGTCTTCTAGTTCTATAAGTTGTTTTTCCTATTTCTTATATTCTTCTAGGAATTCTCCTTTATAGGTGCTTATATTAGCTTTTAACGTATCTATTTTGTAGTAGCTTATTTTTCTTATTCTCTAATTAATATATAGGTTAGTTATCTATAACTATAGTATTCCTAATATTATATCTTATTTATTATTAATTATTGTTATATCTATAACTATATTCTTAATTATTATTCTTTCTAGTTCTAATATAGAGGGAACTGTCTTAAACCTAATAGGTTCCTAGAACAGTTTTCTTTTAATTATACTTAGTTGTTAAGAGTATTTCTTTATTATATACCTTTTTCTTTATACTTCTATAAATTTTCTTAATATAAAGTTCTTTGTAGCTCTACTATTAATTATTAGTTATACTCTCTTTCTTTAGTATATACCTATTTTTATAATATATAGGCTTCCTATACCTTTTAGCTTTTCTTACTTTAGCGACTTTGTAAATTACCTCTCTTTTTAGGGCTATAGCTCTATTTTAAGTTTATATTCTTTATACTTTAGATATTTATTATTTATATATTTATACTATAGTCTTCCTTAGACGTATTTCTTAGATAACTTGTATCTAGGCCTTACTACTACGTATCTATCTTCTAGAATTATTTCCTATCCTTAGATATTTTCTACTAGGATTACTCTTATATAATTATAGCCTTTTCTCCTTATAGGCTATATATTATTGTTTACCTTAGGGTTTCTATATATAGTATAATTCTTATCTAGGTATAATATCTATAATACTTTAAAATATATTAGATGTTCTAGATCTATTATCTTATTATCTCCTTCCTAGTATTTGTCTTTTCTAGGTGTATTTATTATTAAGATATAGTATACTACTAGTACTTATAGTATATATACTTTATTAATCTATTATATCTTTTTTATAAGGTATTACTATTCTCTTTATATAATGTTCTTCTTACTATAACTATATATTACTTTATCTATTCTTAAAATAGTATAAACTTTATTTCTTTAAGATTACGTTCTTTCTAGTCTTTATATACTTCCTCTATACTTATAACTATTAAGTATATCTAAACAAATCTATTACGAGATGCGAGCTTAGGAATAAGTAGGAGATAATTATTAATTAAAGAGCTATCTAAGCTAGGCTACTTATATATAGTAGAGCAGCTTAAATAGCTTATATAGCTTGCTTACTACTACGGGCTTACTTAAATTGTATAGAGTAGAGCTCTAACTTATAATACACCTCTTAGGTAAGCTGCGTAGTAGAGCTGTTTAATAAGTATTATAGTAGTTATCTAAACTTAGTTAAAAATAACTTTACCTGCAATTCTATTTGTTTTAGGCTTGTACGTAGGAGCTAAGCGCTTATACGCTACGCGTAGTATATTTAGAGTTTTCTTAGCCTCGTAAACTCTTTAGTAACTATTATTATAGCTATTATAAGTTACTATTTTTAAAGCTTTTAAAGCTTACTTTTTATATTAGTAATTGTTATACTAACTTATTCTTATAGAGTAAAGCTAAAAAAGCTACTTATACTTATATATCTTACTCTTATACTACCTCTAAAGCTACTACTACTACTACTACTACTACTACTACTACTACTACTACTACTACTACTACTACTACTACTATTATTACTATTACTACTACTATTACTACTACTATTACTACTACTATTACTACTACTATTACTACTACTACTACTATTACTACTAGCACTAGCACTAGTACTATATAGTTTCTCTATTCTTTCCCTTATATTTTCGTGTAATACTAACGTGTGTAGTAGATTATATCGCTTGTCCCTACTAGTTTATTATCTTTAGCTACCCCTACTACTACCTATATTACCTTTAGCGACGTTATAGTCTATAGCGCTACTAGTAGCTATATCTTAGTAGTTCTACCTACTAGGTAGCTTAGTTATTAGCGCTTTATGCGCTCTCTTTATATAAACGTATATTATATCCTTTACTTATATAGTGTTAGGTAGCTAATAATTGTATAGAATAACAAGGTTGTAATTACTACCTTACTATTATACGACGTAATAGTTTCTTTGCCTTTAGGCACTAACTTATAGCTCTAGGCTACTAAGGTAGTCTATTAAAAGGGGTATTTCTACGTACTACTAGTATAGAGCTAGGGCGCCTTTATAGGCGTCTAGTGCACCTACTAGTATAGTAGTTGTTTAGGGCCTTTGCCCTTCCTTAAATACTATATAGTCTCTAGCTTCTAAAGAGGGTCTTATAGCTCTTACGTTTAGTAGAGTTATAGTACTTGTTATAAGTATTATATTTAGTACGTAGGCTTATTTGCGTAGAAGGAAAAGAAGAAGAGAAAGAAAAGTTTCTTTAGTATAAATTTAAAAGTCTTTTCTTTACTATATAGTGTCTAGAAGAAGTAAGGCTTACTATTTAACTTACTTACGCTTATTATTATTTATTAGCTAAGGCTAATAGATATTAGTTTACTATAAGAAGAAGAAGAAGAATAAGAAGAGGAGAGGGAGAGAAGGGTAATATATATATATAGGTAGGAGCTTAAGCCTCCTTTACTTAGCTCTTTTTTTTTTTTTTTTAACTTATAGAGAGGGGGCCCCTCCTTATACTCTTATTAGTCTTTTAGTTATATAGGCTTAAGTCTATCTATAAATACTTTTACTCTTATCTTAAGTATATTATTTAAGATAAGTCTTTCTATAGCTAAGTTTAGAGTCTTCTTTATATATATATCTACTAGGTTATCTTTACTATTAATCTATTAGACTTTTATAATATCTCTATTCTTATATAACTTCTTAAGGGATATAATATTAATTATAAGTCTCTTCTTATTTGTTGTACCTAATTTTACAAGGTAGTTGTATAGGGATTTTAAGTCTAAGTATACTACTACTAGGATAAGTAGTATATTAAGTGTTTGTACGATTTATTAAAGTGTTATACTAATAGTAATAGCGTTATTAAAGCTATTTACTATTCTATATAGTTTGCTTACTAGAACGCTCCTAGTAACCTTTTTACATTTAATTAAGTTCTAGTGTATAATATTACTATAGATTTTAAAGCTATATTTATCTTACGTACATTATTCTATAGTAAGGACGATAACAAATCTTAGTTAGAAGCTAAGGTCTTTGTTACTAGTAAATAATCTATCTATAAAGATAAATAACTTCGCGCGATTAAGTTGTAGTAAGACGTAAGTTAGGCCTTGTTCTTAGTTGTTAATTTACTATTAGATTTGTACGTTTAGGGCTTTAATATCTTCTAGTAATAGGTTTATTGTTTATACTATATCTACTAAGTTAAATACTACTTCTAGTTAGTATACTAATACAACGTATACTCTCTTTACCCTTTAGATAATATATTATTAGGTAGCGTCTTTTACTAGTGTATTAATCGTATAGAGATAGTTAATCTATCCTTTTTATCTAAGGTGTATCTTGTTCTATATAATTAAGATCTTTCCTCTATTAAACTTAATAGGTTAGTCTTCTAATAGGATTATCTTTAGTTTTGCGCAGAACTTTATACATTTAAGTTCTTCTTATTTCCTTTATATAAAGGTTTTCGTTATAATACTAATTATATTATCTATCTATAGTCCTATAATTCTAAATATAGTTTATCTTTTATCTATAATTAGTAAGTATAGGTTGTACAAAGAGGTCTTTATTTTAAGTTTATCTTTGTAGTAGTTGTAGTACGTCTTAAACTAGTATAAGCTTAATTCTACTACGCTGTAGAGTAGGCGTACAATACGTAAGATAGTATTTAGTAGAAATAAGTCCTTTAGTTCCTTTAGTAGTTTTGCGTATAGCGTGTAGAGGAGCTTATCTATTAATTAGATATATACCTAGGTAATATCTCTAAGTTTGTAGTATATTCCGTGCGAAGTAATTAGTAAGGCGCTAATTACTAGTATAAGCCTTTAACTTATACGTTAGATTATAAGAGATTAAGTTAAGATCTCCTTTTTGCCTTTATCTAAGTATCTTACTAGTACTAGCCTAGATTTCTTATATAGTTAGGTTGTCTTTCCTTTAACTTCTTGTACAAGTTAGAGGTTAAAGATTCTTCCTTAGTATTTGTTTAGATTAAATAGCAGAATCTTAAAGGTACTATTAGAAATAAGGGCTTCTATTTCTATATAGTCTAATTCTTTAAATAACGTCCCTAGAGTTGTAATAATACCTTCTTTGCGTAGTTAGATAGTAAGTACGTAGTTATCCTTTTCTTTCTAGTTTAGGAATAAGTCTACGTCTTAACGTATAGTCCTCCTACGCTATCCTTTTTATTGTGTAGAGATTAGGTTGTTATTTTTATCTAGTTCTTCTTGTATAGTTTTTCTTAGTTAACTGCGTCTTCTTATTAGTAGGGGTTTAATCTATATAGGAGGTAGTTTATCTAGGTTGTCTTAGTCTGCTATGTTTAGGTATAGTAGTTAGTCTACGTAGTAATAGGGTTTAGCCTAGGTATATCTAAATATAGCTAGGCTATTTTTAAGATTAATTATTACGTCTTAATCCTTAATACCTTAGATTTTGTATAGTCTAATCTATCCTTTCTTTTCTCTCTAAACTATAATTTCTAAGTTAAGAGAGAGGTTTAAGATCTCGTACGATTTTAGGCTATTATAAGTATTAATTACTTAGTTTATACTAGCTTTTACCCTTTTATTCTACAATATTCTTATAGCTTTCTATATTGCGTTTACCCTTATAGTAATATTAGGCGAAGAGGGTAAGTCTTTGTTAATTCTTAGGTATACGCTAAATACTAGTAGGGTAGGTACAAGTCTATCTAGGCTAGCTATATTGTTAAGAGCTTTTACTACTATTTATAAGATATCTTTATTATCTATATCTTTACTAAGTTTTACCTTTAATATATTAAACGTATAGTAGAGGGGTACGTACGTACGTTTAACCTTTCCTACTACCTAATATACTTTAACTAGTATTTGTCTATATTCTGCGCCTACAATTCTTGTACAATTCTTAAATTCTTCTACTATAAAGTTTGTCCCTAGGTCGTGTATAATATAGTCTAGTAGTCCTTAGTATATATTTATCTAGTATTTGTATAGTACTTCCTATATATCTTGTATAGATATTAATTTAAGGAATATAGTAGCCTAGAATAAAGTATCTACGTTAATAACATAGAGGGCGTCCTTGTTTATAATATATACGATATTAATAACTATTTTATAGTTAAAGTAGGTATTATCTTTAATTATAAACTTAAACCTTTATAGTAGAGCTCTATGTAGCTAGTAGAAGTAGTAGAACTTTCTAATTTGTTCTAGTATAGAAGGGTTTATCTTGTGTCTAGCTTCTATTAGTATCTTGTAGAGTCTTTCTATATAAAGGTATCTAAAGCGTTAGTATAGGCGTCTTAGTTCTACTTCTATAAAGAAAGAGGTAGTTTCTTCTTTACTAACGTTAAAGAATAGGTATCCTTATTTGCGTATTACTAGAACTATTATACTGTCTTTTTATATAATAATATTAAGTACGTTGTTAAAGTATACTCTAAAGCAGTTAGCGTCTACTAAAGATAAAAGGAATAGTATTAGGGTATCTAGGATATAGTATGTAACTATTCTAATAGGATTGTTAATTCGTATAGTGCCTAGTAATCCTTTTAGGTTTTAGCCTCTAAAGCTTACGTTTATCTTTCCTAGAGACTAGTCTACCTTTATACGTAGGTTCTCCCTAAGATAAGCTTTAAGTTAAGCCTTACTAACTATAGAGACTTTAGCTACCCCTATATCCTATAGTTCGCCTTAGTACGTTATATAGTATCTTCTATCTAGAGTAAATTAGTCTACTTAGCCTTATATTTCTATACTATATATATCTTCCTTAGTTATATAATAAAGGTATACTACTAAAGTAAGGTATTATATAGCCTATTTACTACTATCTTCTTTGTATATTAATTTATAGCTATCTTCTTATTCTATTTCCTTATCTTTATTATCTAGTTCTCCTTTAAAGCTTATAATATAGGCTATAATAGCTTCTTATAATAGAGTGTAGTTGTAGAGTTCTTTATATAACTAATATATTAGCGTTTAGCTTTTAATCTATCAATACGCAGGTAGTTTAATAACTAGTATCTTTCTTTATTATATATAAAGTATTATTTTTAAGAGTAGTTTATTAGCTTACTATATAGTCTTCCTTGTATAGGGAGTAGTCCTATTCTTTAGAGAAATGTTTATTATCTATTCCCTTTGTAGTTGTTGTTAGGATATCTCGTACGTAGAGTTAGGTAATACTATCTATTAGTATAGTATAAGTTAGTAGGCTCTTGTAAGTACTAGTGTATTTACTAATCTATTGTAATTTAGAGAGCTAATTATAAGTTACTAAATAGTACTTTATACGTAGGCCTAATTAAGAATATAGCTTATTTTAGTTCTTGTTAGCCTTAGCACGCTTAGACTACTACTATGTAGAAGGGAATTTCCCCCTAAAAATCTTTCTCTAGCGCCCTCTAGGCAAGGGTTAGTTTGTTAATTATTATCTCTAGGGTCTCGTATAAGGTCTTGTCTAGGTTCTCTTACTTATAGCGTGCGAAAGTTATTGTTATCTAGTTAGTCTAGTACTAGCTATAGTTAATATTCGTATTAAAGTAGTTATTAATCTTTTTATATAGGTATTTCTATATATAGCTAGAGCTAATGTTATATATATAGTATATACTTGCACGTCCTTTAAGTATATCTAGGAATAGGTTTAGGTACTAGGGCTTGTAGATATCTAGGCGTTAATAAAGTTTAATAAAAATATAAGCCTTGTTAGCTAAGATATTATATAGTTTGCTAGTATAATTATTATCCTTCTTCTATATTTTCTAGAATTATACAATTTTCTTAGGTAGTACTCTTTTATTAGCGTACTTATTAGTTAGTAGTAATTTATATAGGTTGTAGGCTGTTAGCTATCTATATTCCTTATTATATATAGGTTATATTACCTGTTCTTACTAATAGTATAGTAGTATATTTAGTAGTTAGCCTAGTATTATATTTATACGTAGAATAGGTAAGTAAATTATTAAGGGTTGTAGAGTTAGTATAGGTATAGGCGATAGATACCTTGTATTAGTTGTGCGAGGGTATAAAGTTAATTCTAGAGGCGTTAAGTAAGATTTCTTATCTTTATTATTATTATATAGCTCCTCTATTTTTATAGTTAGTTTTAAGTAGACTAGGATTGTAGTTATATTAGTTATTATACATCTTCTTTGTATAATATTGTATAGCTTCTTACTTTAGTTGTCTTTTTTATTAGAGTTAGCGAGGATACCTTTTTCTATTAGTATTGCTAATAGTTCTCTCCTAAACGCATAGTTAAGTTAGCTAAAGTACGTTTCTATCTATTCTTTAAAATCTTCTATAAATAATTAGAGGAAATTTATACTATTAAAGCTTAATATATAGAAGTTATAGAGTGTACATCCTACGTACAAGGATAATTGTTCTCTTGTTAGATTCTTTATATTAATCGTGTCGTGCTAGTATTTTATATTAGTTTCTTACCTTAGTGTTACTACTATAATATTTGTAATTTTTGCGAGTTCTTTATAGCTATCTCTTAGCTTACTTAGTACGCGCAATCCTCTTAGTAGAGCTAATATTATTAGGCAACTTAAGGTTACTAGGGTTTCTATGTCTAATACTATCGTGTTGTTATTGTTATTATTGTTGTTTTTTTTTTTTTTTAAAGTTACTATAGGTTTAATTGTATAGTCTATTGTCTGTATATAAGTTGTACACTATCTCCTACTATTCTATATAGAAATTAAGGATAGTCTATATACCTTGTAGCAAGGATAGTATAGGTATCTTTAGTTAGTGTATAGGGTAGCAATTAATCTTCTTATCTCTAGTAATTTCTATTTAGGATATATACAAAACAGAGACTAACTTTATTTAGAAGGTTTAACTCTATCTTTACCTTGCTAATTTACAGATAAAGTTAATTATCTACTAATTAGTGTTAATAGGGCTTCGTCTACCGCAGAGGCTTATAGAGAAACTAGGATACGCTAGCGTATAGAGTTAAGTAAGGAAAAGTAAAGGGTATTTATTTATATCTACCTCTATACGTAGTAAGAGTATATATTATATATACTTAATTCTATATATAGGCTAAAAGGCCTATACGTCTTATTACCCTTAACGTTGTACGTAACAGCTTAGCTATTAGCCTAAGTTATTACGTACAGACAATTTTATATTAAATCTTAGAGTTTAGTCCTTGCTTAAACTATAATATCAAGGCTAACTTATTCTATTCTATGTTTTGCGATAGTTATTTAAATTATAATATATATTTAGGAATACTCTAACTTTATGTAAGCTTTTCTAGCTATTCTTTAGCTTATTAGGTAACGTCTATATCTCTAAATACTACTCTTATTCGTTTAGTAAAGTATTTATAACTTCTAAAAATAGCTCTTGTTTTATCCTTCTAGGTTATTAGAGAATATATTATATAATTAGTCTAGTAAAGTTTATACTATCTTATTACGTCTTCTTTAAGGTATAGTCTAATATATATTACTTTCTTTTCTTCTATATTAAAGTATAGTACTTGTATATCTATCTAGAGTTATACTAAGGCTATAAAAAGTCTTAGTTTTTCCCTTATTCTATTAAACTTCTTAAGGATAGGTATTTTTAGTAGTTTCTTTATCGTACTTATCTCTAGGCGTTATATAATTAGTTTTATCTAGTTTTATCCTTTAATAATAGCTTTAATCTAGGCTTTATTTTATTTTGCGTATTCCTAAAGTTCCCTATTCTAGGTTTCTAAGGCGTTAATTACTATTTTTATATCTTTTTTTTTAGAAATTAAGTTATTTATATAGTTCTTAATATCTTTCTATACTATATTATCTAACTTATAGCTACTTATAGGTACTTTAGCTATTTTCCTAGTTAAACTTTCTACTATTGTATTAGCTAGACTATACACTACTTACGCTTTACTTCTCGTAATAACTAAATTAGTAAGGTGTTATAGGCCTCCTATTGTTAACTATAGGAACCTATCTTAAATAGGTTAGTAGATTATAAGGTAATAACAAAAGTCTATATTAAAGATCTATAATAACTATAAATAGTAGAAGATATTTTATAACTATCTTATATTAGCGTTCTATAGTTAAAAGATTAAATTACTAATAGTATCCTAATAATATACATTGCTACTAACTATATAGTCTATCTAATCTATTAATCTATAACTTGTATCTAGTCTTAGTAGGTATAGATTATAGATTACTAATCTATTAATCTATAATTACTTTCTATCTATACGCTTAATAGATTAGGAGATTACCTACGTATCCTAATTATAAGTAGCTTCTTATTTAAAGTTGTTACTCTACTCGTCCTATACTTTATTAGCGTCTAAGTCTAGGCTAATTAGTTCTAACTCGATTTCCCTTATTACGCCTATAATAAATAGCCTAAACTATATCTTTAAGGTTTATTTTAGCCTCTAAGGTACAAGACTATTTAGATAATTTAGCGTTATTATAAGCTTTTATCTTACAAAGATATTTAATATAAGAATAAAGATTTACTAGCTTATAAATAGTTAGCTTATACTTAGCTTTAGCCTCTATAAGCTATAATAATAGTATCTCTTAAGCTTAGTTAATAGCTTACCCTATATAACTTAGTAAGAAGAGACTATATAGAAATTAAGTACTTACACTCTATAAGAGAAATACTAGATAGTATATACTTATACTAAATATTAGCTAGAATACACTTACTATAGTGTTTACTATCTTTTAAAGATATAAGGTAAGTAAGCTTTAATTAAGTATAATAAGCGTAGAGAAATATTTTAACTTTGTTACGAGTAATATAAGTAATAAGAAGAAGTTTATTATAGTTAGAATAAGAAGATATAGAGAATAATAAAGAATTAGAAATAAATAAAGAAACTAGACTAATAACCTTAGGCCTAGGATAGAGAAATAAGAACCTACCTAGAGAGAGGAATAGTATTATAGTTATAACAAGAGAAAACTAATTTAAACTAATTAGCCCTACTATAGATAACAATAGTATATATAATCTATAAGATAATAAATTAGATTAGAAAACTAACTATAATAGAGATACGTAATAAATTTATAATTTGCGATCTTAGTAAATATAAAGTACAAAGCTAATATTATAGGTGTAATAGAAGAAATTAAGATAAAACTAATTAGTCCTAATTTAGGAGCTAATAAAGTATAAGACAAGTAGAGTAACAATCTTAATTAAGAGACTATACATAACTAGAATACCTAGGTTAATCTATAATCTATAGACTCTTAGTATTAATAGATTATAGATTAGTATAATCTACAATCTACTAGTCTTAGTAACTATAGATTATAGATTATAGTAAGTATATAGTTAGTAGTAACGCGTATTATTAGGATAGTATTAGTAATCTAATCCTTTAACTATAGAACGCTAATACAAGATAGTTGTAAAATATCTTTTATTGTTTATAGTTATTATAGATTACTTCTAAGCTTTTACTATTAACTCCTAATCTACTAACTCCTAAAGAATAACTACCTATAGTTAATAATAAGAGGCCTATAATACTTTACTAATTTAGTTATTATAAGAAGTAAAGCGTAAGTAGCGTATAGTCTAACTAACACGATAGTAGAAAGTTTAACTAAAATAAGTAAAGCCCCTAGGAGTAGTTATAAGTCTAATAGTACTGTATAGGAAATAATTAAGGATAGGATTAATAACTTAATCTTAGATAAAGAAGATATAAAGATAGTAATCGATACCTTAGAAATACAAAACAAGGAATTGCAAGATTACGCGAAACAAAATAAAGTATAGATTAAGGTAATTATTTAAGGCTAGAACTAAATAGAGTTAATTACACAACGCTTAGAGATAAGCGCGACAAAGAAACTACTAAAGATACCTATCTTAAAGAAGTTTAATAGAATAAGGGAAAAACTAAGACCTTTTATAGCTTTAGTATAACTCTAGATAGATATATAAGTACTATACTTTAATATAGAAGAAAAGAAGGTAATATATATTAGATTGCACCTTAAAGAAGACGTAATAAGATAGTACAAACCTTACTAGATAGATTATATAATATATTCTCTAATAACCTAGAAAGATAAAACTAGAGCTATTTTTAGAAGTTATAAATACTTTACTAAACAAATAAGAGTAGTATTTAAGGATATAGACGTTACCTAACAAGCTAAAGAATAGCTAGAGAAGCTTACACAAAATTAGAGTATTCCTAAGTACGTATTATAGTTTAAATAACTATTATAGAATATAGAATAGAATTAGTTAGCCTTGATATTATAATTTAAACAAGGACTAAATTTAAAAATCTAATATAAGATAATCTATATAGAAAAACTATAGACATTAGAAGCCCTAAAGTAATAAGTAATATAAATCGACGACGATCTTTAAGAATAGAGGAAGAATAAATATAGAGGTTATACCTAGAATTACGATAAGGGAGACCTAATAGTCCTTAACGCTAATAAGGATAGAAAGAAGAAAAAGAACAAAGACTTTACGTACTTTAACTATAGTAAACTAGGCTACTACGCGAAGGACTACTAATTAAAGAAAAAGAAGGATATAGTATATTATAAATATAGGAAACTAGGACACTTTATAAAAGACTACAAAAACAAGGACCTAAAGAAAGAAACTTAGTTAAAGTTAACTAAGAAAAAAAAAGAAGTACTACAAGTATAAGCTAAACTCTAAGAGAAAGTAGCTAGGAGTAAAGAAGTACTATACAAATAGCTTTATTAGACTTTTTGTTATAATAATAACTACTATATATACTTTTCTAGTAAGTAAAGAGTAGTGTAGTTCCTATAGAAATAGAGATATAGAGTAGCTGCAATAAAAGAAAGAATAAAAGCTTAGCTAGAAGAAATAGCCTAAGTAATAGACCTACTAATAGAAGATTTAGAAGGGGAAGAGCCCCTAGTACTATTAATCTAGGCTAAAGGACTAGTACTAGATAAAGAGACTACTACAGCTTCCTCTAAAGGACTATAAGAAAGTAAGAAACAAGTTATTATAAAAGATATAAAGTATACCTAGCTAATAATATATAGCTATAATAGCTATATAACTATAGATATAGAGGAATATAATAAAGAATAGAAGTTTATTTAGAAATACTTACTAGTTATAAGTATAGAGGAAGTGTACAAAGACTAGAAAGAATATAATCTTAAAGAAATATAGTTTATACTATTTTAAGAATAGATAAAGTAATATATAGTTGTAGTAAGAAGAATACCTATATAAAGAGAGTAGTAATATCTTACTAGAAGAACGCGATAGATTAACAAAGCCTATACACTAAGAATACTAATAGCGTACTATATCCTAATAACAAACACACCTAGTAAAAGCAAGTACTAGGAAGGGGATAACAAAATAATAGACCTAGAACATCTAGTATACTTTAAAGTATTATAGATATTATACCTAGATAAGAATTATATTATATATAGAAACTCTAAAGTAAATAATAATACGTAGCCTATAAGAAAAAGAAGTTATAATTATACGAGAGCAATTCTAGCAAAATACATCTAGGGATAGAAAATAATTTTAGAAGATAGATACGTAGTAGTAAGGCCTAAACCTAAACTATCTAAGAAATACGTCTAAGGAGGACTATAGTATAAATATACAAACAATAAATATCTAAAATACAAAGAATACAAACTTAAAGTAGGGCTATAGCCTTAGAAAGATAGATAATTTACTAAACTACCTAAGTAAAAATAGCTAGAAGGTATAAGAGGCCTATATATTACAAAAAGAGGTATATACTAAGGAAAGAAAGTATAATTAATAATTAATAGTAGAGCTATAAAAAACTTTATATTAAAGAAATTTGTAGAAATATAAGGAATACGTTATATAACAAAGAAATACCCCTAATAATTAAGCACGATTAAAGGAAAACTATTCTAAGAACCTATACGGTTTAAACTAGTACCTTTAACACTAAGGTTAGAAGGACTAGAAATTAAGAATATAGTTATAGATATAATAACAATTAATAACAAATAAGATATAATATTAGGTATACTATAGTTATAAATAACTAACCTATACATTAATTAGAGAACAGGAAAAATTAGTTACTTAAAGAAAGATATGTTAAAAGCTAACATAAATATAACTAAAGGAAAATTCCCTAAAGAATATAAGAAATAGGAAAAGTAGCTTATAGAACTAGAAGATTATCTCCTAGAATATTAACTATAGGACTTAGTAATAGAACTAGAAGAAAATAAAGACGTAGAATAGAGCCTAGTCTATAGAAAAATAGAAGAAGAATCTAAAATTAAACAAGTATTTATTTAAAATATAATAAAGAAGAGATAGATAAGAGAATCTAAATCCTTAGTAGCGCACGGACTAATATTTATAGACAAAAAAAGGATAAATAATAAGAGACCCTACGTAGATTTTAGAAAAACTAACGTAATTACAAACAAGAACTAATACCCCCTACTACGTATAGACAAAATACAAGATAGACTATAAAGAGCTAAGATCTTTACAAAACTAGATATCTAAAACGCCTACTATTAGATTAGAATTAAAGAAGGTAATAAATAGAAAATAGCGTTTAGAATATAGTATAAACTATATAAATACTTAGTTATGCTGTTTAGATTAACAAATACACTAGTAGTATTCTAAGAAAGAATTAATATAGTACTAAGAGAGTACTTAGATATATTTATATTTATATACCTAGACAATATCTTTATATTCTCTAAAATAGAAGAAGAACATATATAATATATATACAAGGTACTAGAAAAACTAGTAGAAAATAAATTATTTCTTAAAATAAGAAAATACGAATTCTACACAAAAGAAATAGATTTCCTTAGATTTATTATTAAACTAGGAAAAATTAAAATTAACCTAGAAAAGATTAGATTAATTAATAAATAGCTAACACTAAGAAACCTAAAGGAGGTACAATAATTTTATAGGCTAGCTAACTTTTATAGAAAGTTAATAATAAGATATTCTAAAGATATAGAACTAATAACTAGACTTATAAAGAAAGATATACTATTTAAATAGACTAAAGAATGCAACAAAGTATTTAAAAGAATTAAATAAAAGTTTATAGAGAATCTAGTTATTAGAATATATAACCTAGACCTACTAGTAATAGTAAAGATAGACGTATCTAATTTAGTCTATAGAATAGTACTAATATAAGAAGACCTAGAGACTAAAAAGGAGTATTTAGTTAAATACTTCTCTAAGAAAATAAAAATAGTAGAACTTAACTACCTAATTTATAATAAAGAGATACTAGTAATCTACAAAGTATTTAAATAATAGAGAGTATACCTATAAAAAGTAAAGTATTAAATAAAGGTTTATATAGACTACAAGAATCTTATAAGATTTATAATAAATAAGGAATTGTTATAACGCTATACGCGATAGTAGGAATTCCTATTAATATTTAATATAGAAATTATATATAGAAAAGAGAAAGATAACTAATTTATAGATACTCTTAGTAGAAGACTAGACTTACAAGAAGAAGTAAGCGCTACTAGAATAGTTCTAGTTAAGAATAAGGAAAGATACCTAGTCCTAAATACACCTAAGATAGCTATAATACTTAAGAAGAAGAGTAGTAAGCTAGACAAATAGATTTAAAAAACAACGCAAGAAGCGTTTAAAGAAATAGAGAAATTAGAAATCTAAGAAGGATTTATATAAGCTTATAGAAGAATATATATTCTAAGTAAGATCTAGAAAGAATTTATAAGACAATTCTATAAACTACTAGTATATAGTTATTAAAGAATCGAGAAAATATTAGATAGACTACTACAAGATTACTATATTCTAAAAGTAAGATAACTAGTAATAGAAGTACTACAAGATTATATAGAGTATTATAAGAACAAATATAATAGATATATACTATATAGAATATTATAGCTAGTAAAAGTACTAGAATAACTATAAAGAGTTATAATAATAGACTTTATTACAAAATTACCTAAGTCTAGAGACCTAATATTAGGAGTTAAGTATAATAGAATCTTAATAATAGTAAACAAACTAATAAAGTATATATACTTTTAACTATATAAAGAGAAAAGTAAGATAGAAGTTACTATATACTAAGTTCTAGGAACTATAATTAGTTAATATAGACTACTAGACAAGATTATTATAGATAGAGATGTACAATTTATATTAAAACTATAGGGAATAATAGTAGCGCAATTAGGAATATAGTATACAATATCTATAGTATACTACTTATAGATAGATAGATAATTAGAACGAATAAATTAGATAGTAGAGCAATACTTAAGATACTACCTTAACTATAACTAGAATAATTAAGTATAGCTACTACCTATAGCATAGTTAGTATATAATAGCGCAAAGAATATAGTAATAAGAGTATTACTTTTTTTTACAAACTATAGATTTAAGCCTAATATATACTAGATACTAAAGAACTAAATATCTTAGTTTCTAAGAAGAGAGAACTTTGCTAATAGACTTAAAGATATATATAACTAACTAAGATAAGATATAGAATTTCTATATAATTATATAGTAAAGTACTATAATAAAAAGTATAAAGAAGGACCTTAATTTAGAGAGAGAGAAAAAGTATAGTTAGTATAAAAAAATATTAAGAGTAAGTAACTAAGTTTAAAATTAGACTATATTAAGATAAGACTATATAAAATTAAGAAAGAAATTACACTAGTTATATTTAAATTAAAGCTACTAAACAAGATAAGAATACACCTAATATTCTACGTAGCTCTACTAGAATAAGTACTACAAGAAGTAGAACTACTAGTATATAAAGCGGATATATATAGAGAATAGAAAGAATAAGAAGTTAAAGAAATCCTATAGTACTAGTTCTATAATAGAAGAAACTACTACCTAGTAGAATAGATAGGTATAAACGAAAAAGGACAACTATAGGAAAAAATATAGGAACTAGAGGACAATCTTAATTACCTTAAGAAACTAGAAGAGTTCTAAAGTTAAAACCCTCTAGAACGCCTAGTAGTAAACTAAGAGAACTAACATTACTACTACTAGATAGAGAGATAATAAGATCGTCTAATATAGGACCTACTATAGCAATATTAAACGCCTTATCTAAGTCTAGCTTAGCTTCTAGAGCTACTAACTATTTAGCTAATTTCTTATTATTTAACGCCTTTATTTTGCAAAGATAAGAGAGATAAGCTTAATTCTCTACTAGCTTACTCTACGCAAGCTCCTAAATCTACTTATACTTAGCTTTAGCCTCTATAATTTAAGATAGTAATTTCTCTTAAGTCTAGTTAATAGCTTTCCCTATTATTATTAAGCCTTAACGCAAGAATAAGTATAATAAACGTATACTTAGAAAGAGAAACACTAGATATATTATAAGAACTATATATATTCGCACAAATATACACTTTATAAGCCCTACTATTATTTATAGAAATAATACAAAGAAAAGACTTAGAGTTTAACTTAAGAGAAGTATAATAAAAACAAGGAAACATTTTAATACTATTACGTAGCACGTAATTAGTAAGGAGATAGCAATAATATATAGACAAAACAGGTATAAGGGAAGATAAAGAACTCTATATTAATAAAGAAACTAGACTAATAACTCTAGCTCTAGGATAGATAAATAAAAGCTTATCTAGAGGAGGAGATAGTGTTATAGGTGTAATAGAAGAAATCGAGATAGAACTAATTAGTTCTAATTTAGGAGCTAACAAAGTATAGAACAAGTAGAGTAATAATCTCGATTAGGAGACTATATATAACTAAGACACCTAGGTTAATCTATAATCTATAGACTCTTAGTATTAATAGATTATAGATTAGTGTAATCTACAATCTACTAGTCTTAGTAACTATAGATTATAGATTATAGCAAGTATATAGTTAGTAGCGACGCGTATTATTAGGATAGTATTAGTAATCTAATCCTTTAACTATAGAACGCTAATACAAGATAGTTATAAAATATCTTCTATTATTTATAGTTATTATAGATTACTTCTAAGCTTTTACTATTAACTCCTAATCTACTAACTTCTAAAGAACAACTACCTATAGTTAATAATAGGAGGCCTATAATAGCTAAGCACGTAATAAATTTATAATTCGCGATCTTAGTAAACACGAAGCACGAAGTTAGCTAAGAAGCCTAGGTATATAGTTAGTAGTAATGTACATTATTAGAATACTATTAGTAATTTAATTATTAACTACAAGCGATAATACTAAGATAGTTATAAAATATCTTCTATTATTTATAGTATATTATAGATTACTATATAAGCTTTTATTATTACCTCCTAATCTACTAACAACTCCTAATAAAGTTACTAGGAAGTTAACCCTTAGTAACTTTGTTATAAGTAGCGTTCTAGGAAAGAATTAATATAGTACTAAGAAAGTACTTAGATATATTAATATTTATATACCTAGATAACATCCTTATATTCTTAGAAATAGAGGAAGAATACGTATAATATATATATAAAGTGCTAGAAAGGCTAGTAGAAAATAAACTATTTCTTAAGATAAGAAAGTGTAAATTCTATATAAAAGAAATAGACTTCTAAGGATTTATTATAGAACTAGGAAAAATTAGGATTAATCTAAATAAGATTAAAGTAATCTAAGAATAGCTAACTCTAAAGAACCTATAAGAAGTATAATAGTTTTATAGACTAGTAAGCTTTTATAGAAAACTAATAGTTAACTAGTTAGAGTTAATAGAACTACTAATAAACCTTATAAAGAAAGATATACTATTTAAATAGACTAAAGAATATAAAAAAGTATTTAGCTAAATTAAGTAAAGATTTATAGAAAACTTAGTTATAAAGATATATAACTTAGACCTACTAGTAATAGTAAAAATAGACGTATCTAATTTAGTCTATAGAATAGTACTAATATAAGAAGACTAAGACACGAAATAAGAATACTTAGTTAAGTACTTCTCTAAGAAAATAAAGCTAGTAGAACTTAACTACCTAATCTATAATAAGGAAATACTAGTAATCTATAAAGTATTTAAGTAATAGAGAGTATATTTATAAAGAGTAAAATACTAAACAAAGGTCTATATAGACTATAAGAACCTTATAGGATTTATATTAAATAAGGATTTATTATAGCGCTATATAAGATAGTAAGAGTTTCTCTTAATATTTAATATAGAAATAATATATACTAAGAGTAAAGATAACTAATTTATAAACGCCTTAAGTAGAAGACTAGACTTATAAGAAGAAGTAAACGCTACTAGTATAGTTCTAGTTAAGAATAAAAAAAGATACCTAGTCCTAAATATACTAAGGATAGCTATAACACTTAAGAGAAAAAGTAGTAAACTAGATAAATAGATTTAAGAAGAAATAGAAAAAGCTCCTAAAGAAATAAAGAAGCTTAAGATTTAAGAAGGAATTATAGAAGCTTATAGAAGAATATATATTCTAAAGAAAATATAGAAAGAGTTTATATAATAGTTCTATAAACTACTAGTATATAGATACTAAAGTATTAATAAAATATTAGATAGACTCTTAAGAGATTACTATATTTTAAGAGTAAGATAACTAGTAATAGAAGTACTATAAGACTATATAGAATACTATAAGAATAAATACAATAGACACGTATAATATAAGATACTATAACTAGTTAAGATACTAGAATAATTATAGAGAGTTATTACAATAGACTTTATTATAAAACTACTAAAATCTAAAGACTTAATATTAAGAGTTAAGTATAATAGAATCTTAATAATAGTAGATAAGCTTATAAAGTACTTATACTTTAAACTATATAAAAAGAAAAGTAAGATAGAGGTTACTATATACTAGGTTCTAGGAACTATAATTAGCTAATATAGTATTCTAGATAAGATTATTATAAATAGAGATATAAGATTTATATTAAAACTATAGGGAATAATATTAGTACAATTAGAAATCTAGTAAATAATATTAATAGTATATTACCTATAGATAGATAGATAATTAGAACGTATAAACTAAATAGTAGAATAGTACTTAAGATACTACTTTAACTATAACTAGAACAATTAGGTATAATTACTACTAATAGTATAGTTAGTATACAACAGCCTAAAGAATATAGTAATAAGAGTATTACCTTTTTTTATAAACTATAGATTTAACCTTAATATATATAGAATACTAAGAACCTAAGTATCTTAGTCTTCTAAAAGAAAAAACTTTATAGATAAGCTTAAGGAGATATATAATTAACTATAATAAGATATAGAATTCTAATAGGAATAAAAAGTAAAGTACTATAACAAGAAATACTAAGAGGGACCTTAATTTAAAGAGGGAGAAAAAGTATAGTTAGTATATAGAAATATTAAGAGTAAATAATTAAGTTCTAAACTAGATTACGTTAAGATAGGACTATATAAGATTAAAAAGAAAGTTATACTAGTTATATTTAAATTAAAGCTACTAGACAAGATAAGGATATACCTAATATTCTACGTATTACTACTAGAAAAGGTACTACAAGAAGTAGAACTACTAGTATACAAAGTAGACACGTATAGAGAATAAGAAGAATAAGAAGTTAAAGAAATCCTATAGTATTAGTTTTATAATAGAAAGAACTATTATCTAGTAATATAGATAGGTATAGACAAAAAAGGAAAACTATAAGAAGAAATATAGGAACTAGAGGATAATCTTAATTACTCTAAGAAACTAGAGGAGTTCTAAAGTTAAAACCCTCTAGAACGCCTTGTAGTAAACTAGGAAAACTAATAATACTACTACTAGATAGAGAGGCGATAGGAACGCCTAATATAATAGGAACTAGAGTAGCCTCTACTACGTTATCTAAATCTAATTTAGCTTCTAAGGTACAAAACTATTTAGATAACTTAGTGTTATTATAAGCTTTTATCTTATAAAGATACTTAATATAAGAATAAAGCTTTACTAGCTTATAAAGAGTTAACTTATACTTAGCTTTAGCTATAGTAAGCTAGAATAATAATTACTCTTAAGCTCTATTAATAGCTTACCTTATATAACTTATTAGAAGAAGACTATATTAAAATTAAACACTTATACTCTATAAGCGAAACCTTAGAAGAAATATATTTATACTAAATATTAGTAAGAATATACTTGTTATAGTGTTTACTATTATTTAAAGATATAAGGTAAGAAAGGCCTAGCTCTACGTAATAATAATAAAGAAATATCTTAACCCTATTACAAATAATACAAGCTATAAAGAGAAGTTTGTTACGCTAGAAATAGGATAGTATAGGGAGTAATAAAGAACTAGAAATTAATAAAGAAATAGGGCTAATAACTTTAGCTCTAGTATAGAGAAATAAGAGACTACGTAAAAAAGAGAATAGTATTACAATAGTAATAAGGGAAAACAAGATAGAACTAATTAGTCTACGCTTAGCTACTAACAAAGTATAAGATAAGTAAGGTAACAACCTATAGGATAATAGAATTAATTAGAAAACTAACTACAATTAAGATACGTAATAAATTCGTAAATTTATAACCTTAGTAAATTTAAAGTTATAAAGTTATTATATAATAAATTTATAAATTTATAATCTTAGTAAAAACAAAGTAGTAAAGCTACTAAGATAATATTACTATATAGTTAGTAGTAATACGTATTATTAAGATAGTATTAGTAATTAGTAATACGTATTATTAAGATAGTATTAGTAATTTAATCCTCTAACTATAGAACGCTAATACAAGATAGTTGTAAAACATCTTCTATTATTTATAGTTATTATAGATTACTATACAAGCTTTTATTATTACCTTATAATCTACTAACTTTTATAAGATAAGTATCTATAGTTAATAACAAGTAGCTTATTATATTACTACTTTTTATATATAGTAGACTAATTTCTTTTAAAAAAATATCTATAGATTATATAAAAGCTAATATTAGTAAACTCTTAAGCTCTAGTATATAAAATTACTAGCTTAGATTTTAAGTAAAGTTAAAGTAACTATATTTCTAAAATACTTATCTATATAGAGTATAAAGCTTAAAACTAATTTTTTCTTACTTATATTAATTTTAAATATATTACTTAACTATATAAATAGTATTAAATAAATATTTAATCTATTATAAAAGATACTTATTATTCTTTCTAAGTATATTAGTATTATTATATATATCTAAGTAACTATATTTAATATAAAGTATATAGAGCTAGAACTTAATATTCTATAAATATAGAAGCTAGTAGCTAGAATATATATCTATAAACTTAGTAGTATTACTTTTATATATCTTAAATATACTAAAAGTACTTTAGTATTTTTTAGTAGAATAATTATAAGATAAGTATTTATTCTAGGTTATTATATAAGAGATTTTAACTAATATAATTAATTAGTATCTAAAGAAGTAGATTTATTATAGTATATCTATTAGCTATAATATTAACTAAGTAAAATAGTTATTTTTTAATTAAAGTTACTTATAATTACGTTATAATACTACTATACTTTATACTAATATAACTACTCTAGTACTACTTTTTAAAATAAAGCTAGCGTTTTAACTTAGTAAAATATTTTATTAGAATAGCTAAGCTATTTATATTATAACTATATTATATACTCTATAATTTTGTTTTTAATATAGCTATATATTTACTATTAGTTATTTCCTATAAGCTTATAGCTATAATATTAAGTTAATATTATAAAGATAGCTAGTAGAAATAAAATATACTAGAGAATTTAGAATATATAATTCTATACTCTATAAAAAAGTATTTTTTATCTTATAAGATTTAATAATACTACTATTAAAGCTAAATAGTACTTTTATAGTAAGTTTAGAACTTAGTATTATAAAAAACTAAAATACTACCTTACTAATAGGTTAGTATTTTAGGGCCTATTTAATATAGTACACTTATAAAACTATATTTAGGTTACTTTAAGCTTTTTATTTACTAACTTTACTAGTTTGTAATATATTTATAGAAGTATATTAATACTAAAGGCGCTACTTAATTTAATACTCTTATTAGTACTAAATAAACTACTACTTTTTTTATTTAGGTTACTCGCTATTAGTATAAATTATACTACTTCTTTTAAGTAAAAGTATACTATAGTAACCTTAGTATATTCTATTATATAATACTTTTAGAAGTATAAGCTATAGTACTAGTAACTATTTAAATTGCTAAAGCCTCTCTTTATTCTATTATTACTAAATACTAAGATAAGCTAACTAGTATATAAATATTTAAATTATATAAAATCTAAGAGTAGTAGTAGCTTAAAGATTATAGAAGTAATTTATAGTAGTTATATAGTAAAACTTACTTTTAACTACTTATTTTTAAAGAGTTTATTAACTACTTAAGATTAGATAGGTATATAGTAGTAATAGTAACTTAGTAGATAAAAAAATACTTATATACTTATATATTTACGCCTAAAGAGCTAGTTAGCGAAATATAGTAAACTATTATAAGTACTTATTAGATACTATATTATATTTAGTTATTAAATATACTTAAAAATATAAGTAACTTTCTTATAAATTAAAGTAACTTTTATAAAGTTTTAAGTATACTATATTATCTTTATAAAGAAGTAGTATAGCTACTTAAACTTAAAATACTAGTAAGTATATATAATAATTCTAAGAAGTTCTTATTCTTTTAAGATTGTATTAGCGCTCTAAATAGTACTTATTTTTATATATATTTACTTCTTAATAAGTAGAAGAAGTACTATAATTATAATAGGAACTAACCTAAAATATACTAGCTATAGTTAACTTCAATATAAACTTTTTATATATTTTAGTAAAATAAGAAAGTTTTACTTATAATAAAAAAGTACTAAGTAATACTTACTTAAAAGGCTTTAGCGTACTAAAGAGTAAGTACTTTCTAGCTAATACTAGCTATACTAATAGCAAGATATTTCTTATATTATACTATAGTGTAAAATATTATTTAAAAGAGATTAGCTAAGTTAGAGTAGTACTAGTCGATAAGTATAAGTTTTTTAACTTTTAGTACTTAAGTCTCTATAATATTATAGAGTAAACTTTTAGTATTTTTAATTATAATTAGTATATATTTAACTAGCTATATTATTTTAGTATAGTAACTTAAGTTTAGCTAATATATATATAAGCTACTTTCTATAACTTTATTAATTTATATAATTCTAGTACTATTAACTATAATTTTAATAAGCTAGAAATATATAAAGTTAAAGAGCTTAACTTAGTATAAAGAGATACTAAAAATAAGTAGAATTTAGTAATTTCTAGTAGTAAGATAAATAATAAGTAAGAGTATATTATAAGTAAGATATAATAGTTATATTATAAAGTATTAAAGTATATAGTAGTATAGTAGTAGTAGTAGTAGTAGTAGTAGTAGTAGTAGTAGTAGTAGTAGTAGTAGTAGTAGTAGTATAAAATAATATAAGATATAAACTTTTAATAAACTTTAAAACTTAATACTATACTAAAAAAGTTATAATACTTAGTACTAAAAAGGCTCTATAAGCTTTAGTAGTAGCGCCTACTTATAAAAGCTTATAAAGTAGTAAGAGTAAGTATAAAGCTTTTAAGTAACTATATTTATAAAGTTTTTATTATTTTATATATAATAATATAGCTTAAATAGTTTACTAAAATAAGTATTATAATAGATATATATAGCTCTCTATATAATTTAGTAGTAGTATATATTTTTAGTAGATAATCTAGCTATCTATATATCTAGTTATACTCTTAGCTATATTAACTTAGTAATTCTAATAATAATACTCTTATCTTAAATACTTAACTACTTAATACTAAAACTCTATCTCTAGCCTACTTTATAGAACTTATAAACTTATAAAAACTATACCTATTATACTTATCTATATATAACTTATTATAGTAGATATATAATATAGTTTTTACTTTTTCTTTATAATTTTTAAGTATAAAAGAGATAAACTTTTTAGCTATAAACTTATTAGAAAATACTTTAGTAAGTATATTTAAGATTCTATATAGAAGTACGCTAAAACTAGACTATAATAATATAAAAGATTTCTCTTGTCTTGTAATAGGTGTTACTAGGGTCGACTTCCTAGTGCCTAAAAGGTATTAGTAGATTAAGAGTTAATAGTAAAAGCTTAGGTTATAATCTACAATAACTTATAAACAATAGAAGATGTTTTGCAACTATCTTGTATTAGCGTTCTATAGTTAAAGGATTGAATTACTAATACTATCCTAATAATACGTATCTTACTAACTATATACTCGTCGTAATCTATAATCTATAGTTACTAAGACTAGTAGATTATAGATTGTCTTAATCTATAATCTATTAATGCTAAGAGTCTATAGATTATAGATTAGCCTAGGTATCCTAGTTATGTGTAGTCTCTTAATTAAGGTTGTTACCTTGCTCGTCCTATGCTTTATTAGCGCCTAGATTAGGACTAATTAGTTCTATCTTAATTTCTTCTATTACACCTATAACACTATCTCCCCTCCTAGGTAGGTCTTAGTTTACTTATCTTAGAGCTAGAGTTATTAGTCTAGTTTCTTTATTAATGTAGAGTTCTTTATCCTCTTTTATAACTATTTTATCTATACGTTGTCGCTACCTCCTTACTAATTACGTGTTGCGTAATAGTATTAAAATGTTTCTTTACTCTTGTTATACTTCTCCTAAGTTAAACCCTAAGTCTCTTCCTTATATTATTTCTATAAACAATAGTAGGGCTTATAAAGTATATATTTATATAAATATACGTAGCTCTTATAATATATCTAGTATTTCTCTTTCTAAGTATAAGTTTATTATACTTATTCTTGCGTCTAGGCTTAATAATAATAAGGAAAGCTATTAACTAGACTTAAGAGAAATTACTATCTTAAATTGTAGAGGCTAAAGCTAAGCGTAAGCGTATCTAGGAGCTTACGTAGAGTAAGCTAGTAGAAAATTAAGCTTGTCTCTCTTGTCTTTGTAAGATAAAGGCCTTAAATAATAAGAAATTAGCTAAGTAGTTAGTAGCTCTAGAAGCTAAGCTAGACTTAGATAAGGTGTTTAGTGTTGCTATAGTAGGTCCTATACTAGACGTTTCTATTATCTCTCTATCTATTGTTAGTAATGTTAGTTCTCTTAGTTCGCCGCTAGGCGTTCTAGAGGGTTTTAACTTTAGAACTCTTCTAGTTTCTTAGAGTAATTAAGGTTGTCCTCTAGTTCCTATGTTTCTTCCTATAGTTATCCTTTTTCGTCTATACCTATCTATTCTACTAAGTAGTAGTTTCTTCTATTTCTAAACTAATGTACTAGGATCTCCTTAACTTCCTATTCTTCCTATTCTCTATACGTATCTACTTTATATACTAGTAGTTCTACTTCTTGTAGTACTTGTTCTAGTAGGGCTACGTAGAATATTAGGTGTATTCTTATCTTGTCTAGTAGCTTTAGTTTAAATATAACTAGTGTAACTTCTTTTTCTACTTTGTATAGTCCTATTTTAACGTAGTCTAGTTTTAAACTTAGGCGCTTACTCTTAATATTCTTTTATACTAACTATACTTTTTCTCTCTCTCTAAATTAAAGTCCTTTTTTATATTTCTTATTATAGTACTTTGCTATTTAATCTTGCAGGAACTCTACGTCCTATCTTAATTAGTTGTATATATCTTTAAGTCTGTTAGTAAAGTTTTCTTTTCTTAGAGACTAAGATATTTAGTCTCTTAGTATCTAGTATACATTAGGCTCGAATCTATAGTTCGCGAAAAAGGGTAATACTCTTATTACTACGTTCTTTGCGCTATTATATGCTAGCTGTGCTATAGGTAGTAGCTGTACCTAATTGTTCTAGTTATAGTTAAGGTAGTATCTTAGGTATTATTCTACTATCTAATTTATTCGTTCTAACTATCTATCTATTTATAGGTAATATGCTGTAGACATTATATATTTAATTCCTAATTATACTGTTATCGTTCCCTATAGTTTTAATATAAATCGTACGTCTCTATCTATAACGATCTTATCTAGTAGTCTATATTAACTAATTACAGTTCCTAGAACTTAGTGTGTAGCGACCTTTGTCCTACTTTTTTCTTTATATAGTCTAAAGTATGTATACTTTATAAGCTTATCTACTATTATTAAGATTCTATTATATTTAACCCCTAATATTAGGTCTTTAGACTTTAGTAACTTTGTAATAAAGTCTATTGTAATAACTCCCTATAGTTATTCTAGTACTTCTACTAGTTATAATATTCTATATAGTATATATCTATTATATTTATTCCTTTAACATTCTATATAGTCTTGTAGTACTTCTATTACTAATTGTCTTGCTTTTAGAATATAGTAATCTCGTAGTAGTCTATTTAATATTTTCTCGATACCTTAATAACTATGTACTAGTAATTTATAGAATTGTCGTATAAATTCTCTCTAAATCTTCTTTAGGATATATATTCTTCTATAGGCTTGTGCGAATCCTTCTTAGATTTCTAGTTTCTCTGTTTCTTTAAATACTTCTTTTGTTGTTTTCTAAATCTATTTATCTAGCTCGCTACTCTTCTTTTTAAGTGTTGTAGCTATTTTATGTATGTTTAGGACTAAGTGTCCTTCTTTGTTCTTAACTAGAACTATGCTAGTAGCGCTTACTTCTTCTTGTAAGTCTAGCCTTCTACTAAGGGCGTCTATAAACTAATTATCTTTCCCTTTTGTGTATATAATTTCTATATTAAACGTTAATAAGTATTCTTACTATCTTGTATAGCGTTATAACAATTCTTTGTTTATTATAAATCCTATAAGGTTCTTGTAGTCTGTGTAGACCTTTGTTTAATATTTCGCTCCTTGTAGGTATACTCTCTATTACTTAAATACTTTGTAGATTGCTAGTATTCCTTTGTCGTAGATTAGGTAGTTAAGTTCTACTATCTTTATTTTCTTAGAGAAGTACTTAACTAAGTGTTCTTTTTTAGTCTCTAGGTCTTCCTATATTAGTACTATTCTGTAGACTAAGTTAGATGCGTCTGTCTTTACTATTACTAGTAGGTCTAGGTTGTACATTCTAATAACTAGGTTTTCTATAAACTTCTTCTTAATCTTCTTAAATACCTTGTCGCATTCCTATATCTATTTAAACAGCGTGTCTTTTTTTATAAGTTTTGTTATTAGTTCTATATCTTTAGACTATCCTACTATTAACTTCCTGCAAAAGTTAGCTAGTCTATAAAATTATTATACCTCTTTTAGGTTTCTTAGTGTTAGCTATTCGTTGATTAACTTAATCTTTTCTAGATTAATCTTGATTTTTCCTAGTTCTATAATAAACCTTAGGAAATCTATTTCCTTTGTATAGAACTCGCATTTTCTTATCTTAAGAAATATTTTAGCTTCTACTAGTTTTTCTAGTACTTTGTGTATATATTATACGTGTTCTTCTTCTATTTCTAAGAATATAAGGATATCGTCTAAGTATGCGAATATAAATATATCTAAGTACTCTCTTAGTACTATATTAATCCTTTCTTAGAATACTGCTAGTGCATTTGTTAAGCTAAATAGTATAACTAAATATTTATATAATCCCTATTGTGTTCTAAATACTATTTTCTATTTATTACCTTCTTTAATTCTAATTTAGTAGTAGGCGTTCTAGATATCTAACTTTGTAAAGATCGTTGCTTTCTATAGTTTATCTTGTATTACGTCTATCCTTAGTAAGGGGTATTAGTTCTTGTTTGTAACTACGTTAGTTTTTCTAAAGTCTACATAAAGTCTTTTGTTACTTATTTCTTTTTTGTCTATAAAGATAAGTCTATAAGCTACTAAGGATTTAGATTCTTTTATCTATCCCTTTTTTATTGCGTTTTAAATAAATACTTATTTAATCTTTAATTCTTCTTTTGTTTTTTAGTAGACTAGGCTCTATCCTACGTCTTTTCCTTCTTCTATTTCTATTACTAAGTCCTATAGTTAATATTCTAGAAGGTAATCTTCTAGCTCTATAAGCTATTTTTCCTATTTCTTATATTCTTTAAGGAATTCTCCTTTACTAGTGCCTATATTAGCTTTTAATATATCTATTTTGTTGTAACTAATTTCTCTAGTTCTCTAATTAATATATAGGTTAGTTATCTATAACTATAGTATACCTAATATTATATCTTATTTGTTATTAATTGTTGTTATGTCTATAACTATATTCTTAATTTCTAGTCCTTCTAACCTTAGTGTTAAAGGTGCTGTCTTAAACTATATTAGTTCCTAAAATAGTTTTCCTTTAATCGTGCTTAGTTATTAAGGGTATTTCTTTATTGTATACTTTATTCCCTGTATTTCTACAAACTTCTTTAATATAAAGTTTCTCGTAGCTCTACTATTAATTATTAATTATGCTTTCTTTCCTTAGTATGTACCTATTTTTGTAATATATAGGCCTCTTATACCTTCTAGTTTTTTTTACTTAGGTAACTTTGTAAATTGTCTATCTTTCTAAAGCTATAGGCCTACTTTAAGTTTATGTTCTTTGTGTTTTAGACACTTGTTATATATATATTTGTACTATAGTCCTCTTTAGACGTATTTCTTAGATAATTTTAGGCTAGGTCTTACTACTATATATCTATCTTCTAGGATTATTTCTTATCCTTAGATGTCTTCTACTATAATTACTCTTGTGTAGTTATAGCCTCTTCTCTTTATAGGCTATACGTTGTTATTTGCTTTAGGGTTTCTGTGTATAATATAATTCTTATCTAGGTATAATATCTATAATACTTTAAAGTATACTAGATGTTTTAGGTCTATTATTTTGTTATCCCCTTCCTAGTATTTACTTCTACTAGGTGTATCTATTGTTAGAATATAGTACACTACTAGTACTCTTAGTGTATAGGCTTTGTTAATCTATCGCGTTTCTCTTACAAGGTATTACTATTCTTTTTATATAGGCATTCTTCCTACTATAACTATATATTGCTTTATCTATTCTTAAAATAGTATAAACTTTATTTCTTTAGGATTGCGTTCTTTCTAGTCTTTGTACGCTTCCTCTATACTTATAACTAGTAAGTATTTCTAAACGAACTTCTATTCTTTATCTTATTCCTCTATATTTATAGTTGTACAGCTATTATAGCTATATATTATTAGCTAGGTATACTCTATATCTCTTATGCTAACTTGTTTCTTACTTCCTTGCAGTCCTTTAGAGGTAGTCGTAGTAGTCTCTTTATCTAGTGCTAGTCCTTCGGCCTAGATTAATAGTACTAGGGGCTCTTCCCCTTCTAGATCTTCTACTAGTAGGTCTATTACTTAGGCTATTTCTTCTAGCTAAGCTTTTGTTCTTTCTTTTGTTACAGCTGCTCTCTATCTCTATTATAGGAAGTATCTTACTCCCTATTTACTAGAAAGATGTATATAGTAGTCGTCTTTATAACAAAAGGTCTAATAGAGTATTACGTATTGTATTTTTTTACTCCTAGCTACCTTCTCCTAAGGTTTAGCCTATACTTGTAGTGCTTCTTTCTTCTTCTCTATCGTTTTTAACTAAGTTTCTTTCTTTAGGTCCTTACTTTTGTAGTCCTTTACAAAGTGTCTAGGTTTCCTGCATTTATAATATACCGCATCCTTTCTCTTCTTTAATTAGTAGTCTTTCGCGTAGTAGCCTAGTTTACTATAGTTAAAGTACGTAAAGTCTTTGTTCTTCTTTTTCTTTCTATCCTTGTTAGCGTTAAGGATTATTAGGTCTCCCTTATTATAGTTCTAGGTGTAACCTCTATATTTATTCTTCTTCTATTCTTGAAGATTATTATTAATTTGTATTACCTATTGCTTTAGAGCTCTTAGTGTCTTTGGTTTTTCTATGTATATTATCTTGTATCAAATCTTAGAGTTTAGTCCTTGTTTAAATTATAATATCAAGGCTAACTTATTCTATTTAGTGTTCTAGGATAGTTATTTAAACTATAATACGTACTTAGGAACACTCTAACTTTATGTAAGCTTTTCTAGCTACTCTTTAGCTTATTAGGTAATATCTGTGTCCCTAAATGCTACTCTTATTCGTTTAGTAAAGTATTCGTAACTTCTAAAAATAGCTCTAGTTTCGTCCTTCTAGGTTATTAGAGAGTGTGTTGTATAGTCTATCTAGTAAGGTTCGTACTATCTTATTACGTCTTCCTCGAGGTGCAACCTAATATATATTACCTTTTTCTCTTCTATATTAAAGTGTAGTACTTGTACATCTATCTAGAGTTGTGCTAAAGTAATAAAGGGTCTTAGTTTCTCCCTTATTCTATTAAACTTCTTAAGGATAGGTATCTTAGGCAGTTTCTTTGTCGCACTTATTGCTAGACGTTGTATAATTAGTTCTATCTAATTCTAACCTTTAATAATAGCTTTAATCTATGCTTTATTCTACTTTGCGTAATCTTGTAGTTCCTTGTTCTATGTTTCTAAAGTATTAATTACTATTTTTATATCTTCTTTGTCTAAGATTAGATTGTTAATTTAGTCCTTAATTATTTCCTATACAGTGCTATTAGACTTATAACTACTCTTAGGGGCTTTGCTTATTTTAGTTAAACTTTCTACTATCGTGTTAACTAGACCGTGCGCTACTTACGCTTTGCTTCTCGCAATAACTAGATTGGTAAGGTGTAATAGGTGTTACTAGGGTTAACTTCCTAGTGCCTAAAGAGTATTAGTAGATTAAGAGTTAATAGTAAAAGCTTAGGTTATAATCTACAATAACTTATAAATAATAGAAGATGTTTCGCAACTATCTTGTATTAGCGTTCTATAGTTAAAGGATTAAATTACTAATACTATCCTAATAATACGCATCTTACTAACTATATACTCGTCGTAATCTGTAATCTATAGTTACTAAGACTAGTAGATTACAGATTGTCTTAATCTATAATCTATTAATGCCAAGAGTCTATAGATTATAGATTAGCCTAGGTGTCCTAGTTATGTGTAGTCTCCTAATCGAGGTCGTTACCCTACTCGTCCTATGCTTCGTCAGCGCCTAGATCGGGACTAATTAGTTCTATCTCGATTTCTTCTATTACACCCGTAACATATCTATTGTAAAAAAAAGCTACTAGCTCTCTAATACTAGTACTAATATTACCTATCTACTAGTTAAGATAATTATTTAAAGTAGCCTTCTTACTCTATTAACTTCTAGTAAGAAACCTAGATACTACTCTTTTACGCTATATAGGTGTCTTATTATAGAAGTTAATAAAGTTACTATTACTCTTAATTAAATCTATAAGCACGCTACTATTAATAGTAATTAACTTGTATACGCTTATAGCTCTAATACTTGTTATAAGAATACTATTAAATAAAACTTATACTAAGTCTTTATTCTAGAGAGAAGTATTATAAAACTTTCTTGTATCTCTATAGGTGTTAAAGTACGTCTTTAACGTAATTAGATTGCTAGTAATAAGCTTATCTAGGCTAATTTCAAAGCTAGACTAATTTGTTAGGTCTTGTTAGATTTAAAGGAGGTTATAGTAGTTTAATAAAAAGGCTTTTTTGTAACGGCTATGTAAGGGCCTTATTAGAGAGGGATACTGAGGCTTTTAGAAAAGCCCTTTTTCAGATTGATTACCTATGACTTGATGGTACTAGGTATGAACTAAGTGGTTTTTTTTTTTTTTTTTTTTTCCCTCTTCTATCTCTGGCCCTGCGCTCTATCTATGTATCTGCGATGCGGCGGTCTCGGCTGGGTCTCTCGAGACGGCGGCGAGCCGGATCCTTAACACCCCTTCTGTTGAGGTGCTGGTTTCTTTGTTGTATTAGTCGTGCTGACGTAGTCTCTCTCCTTGCATGTGAGATCCTTTGTTTGATTCCTTTGGTCGTGAAGGTCGAGGCTGCGGTCTGTTCAGCTGCGGCGGGGGTAGTAGCTTGGCGATCGTCACGCTCGTGCGCCGAGCCAATCAGATCGCCGCACTGGCTTAAGCGAGCCAATCAACAGATTCCAGGTACACCCGGAATCTGTCGCGCCTCTCTGTGCACATGCTATCGAGCATCTGATCGCGCATGTGATCGCGCATCGCACATCTGATCGTGCAACTTATCTGACAGGTCTACTTACGCTATGTAGTCTCTCTTAAGAGAGGCGTGCTTAACTTTATATCTGGCCTTATCTACGACGACGGTAGAGACACGAGAGACCTCGGCGGCCGTGGTAATCCACGCTTCTGCCTTGTACCCTGAGTCTACGCGTAGGCCACAATCTATTGACTCTACCAACGAGTTGATGAGAGCGAGCTCCATTGTAGTTGTCCATCTCTATGGTGTATTTGACTGCGATTGCGACGACACGAGGAATGATGGCGACTGCGATAGCTCTCGCGACGGCACTAGCGATTGTGACGGCACTGGCGATTGTGACGGCGCTGGCGACTCTGAGAGTGGCCAAGATGGTGAGCGTCGCGATAAGGCGAGCTGGGCTACGCGCTCGAGAGCGACGAGGTTGATTTAGTCGCGAGAGACTAACGCGCTGAAGAGATGAGGACAAAAGTTTGCACCGAACACACCTAGTTTACGTCATCCAAATTCAGTAACGCTGGCGCGCGCCGCCGCTGCGCCCTCGGCCACTTACTCGGGCCAACTACCCAGCGCGCCGCACCGAACAGGCCCTCAACCCGTGCTCAAACTATGCTACGGGAAGTCGAACAGATCGTATCTCGGACAAATATTATCGGACAAATGTTATCGGACGAATTTTATTGGACATATCAAGCCTTTATAAGGAGAAATGTTGATGTTGAAGGTAGACCTCACCATATGTTAAATTCTATTGTCACTACTCTTCTGTTGGATTCAAGCTTCTGCTCCTCTCACGCAGGATGGCCAAACCAAAAGTCCTAGTTATCGGTTGTGGCGCGACCGGCCTTTCCCATGGCTACCATTTTTCTGCTGGAAATGAGGTGACTTTCCTCGTTCGGCCTGGTCGGAAGCCTGCCTTCTTGCCACCAAAGAAGCTCTATAACTACGAGGAAGACGCGCTGCATACCTTCTCTGACTACCGAGTCATCGAGTCGACAACCGAAGTACAAGACACAGAGTTCGTCCTTGTCTTCAACACACTTGATGCACACATTGCACGCTCCGAAAGTGGTGCTGCTACGCTGCGGTCTGTTGGCGACATGATCCGTGAAACATCATCGTTTGTTGTCCATAATGTTGCTGGTCCCGGGATGCTAGACCATTACGCAGACACAATGGGAATTCCAAAGGATAGACACCTTGTCGTCCTCAGTATGCTCGCTCACCAGTCAACATCCAAGATTTCCTTCTCTGAACGTGCGGAGAAGGGCGTAATCACCCAGGCGGACATGCTATATAGACCTCATGCCGGAGGCGCCGGGCTCATAGTGTTCAAGTCAAACGCGCACCTCGCCAAAAGACTATCCGAGGTTTATTCTCACGTTGACAAGCTCAAAGTAGTGATTGTACCTGGATTCCTCGAAGTATACGTGGACTTATTCATAGTACAGCTTGCTGCGTGGTACGTGGATGGCTTCCAACCACTTGACCAATTTCGTACGAACACAATGGTTTGGGAGCTTATGGTGCGTGCTACAAGCGACGTCTTACACTTGCCTAAATTTGGCTGGCTCGGGTGGGTGGTGTCGTGGTTACTTGGGTCATGGGTCACTGCGAAGTACCTTTTTCAGCCTTTGGCGGATCCGATGGCGCCTATACCGATGCATGAGTTTCAATCTTTTCATCACGGAGGTAAGGTAGTACAGCAGGACCTGGAGTACATGATAGGTTTGGTAGAGGAGGGCAAAGAGGCAGGAAAGGAGATGTTAGCGCTGAAGGAGTTAGTAACTAAAGTAGAGGAGAAACTAAGAGTGAGAACAAGCGAGGAGAGGAAGAAACTATGAACAGGGAAGCAGTTATTTGGATCACCGCTGTTCCTTGGAGATGCATGAGATCTTCTTAATCCTAAACTTGTAGTCTTGTGTAAAGTAGACCGGCTAATTAAGCACTGCCTCATCGTATCATGGAAGTAGCTTCTAGGACATGAAATATATGGTCTAATTTCTTGCAGAGATTCAGTTTGTTGATGTCGGTCTATGAAGCTACTTTCTTCTAAATAATAAGAGTTCGCATCTCAAGTTTGGCAAATTAGCAGTAGTTTCGACTCAATAGCAATTTCATGTTATTCCCCTTTGAGCAAAATATTTGCCTGGTCATATACGAAGAAAAAAAGTTCATGACGCTGTGGCTACCTTGTCAGAGTAGAGAGGTTGACATGACGTCGGAAAACAAGTGATTCTATTCTATAGTCTCTATACTAGCGGCTTCGATGTCTGTGTCGGCAAAGTATCTGTAAGCATTATAAATTCTGACCTAGTATCTCTATGTAGTGGGTTACGAATGTTTTGTGAGGCAAAATCTGGCGATAAAGCTGGGGATTCGTGCCTTGAAGGCGAGTACGCGAGTACGCGAGGTTGGGAACGATAGAAGGGCCAGAAGAAGCAGTGTACGAGAGGCTAGTGTACGGCAGTTCTAAAGATATCGTTTGAATTACAGCCAGTCGTGGATGTTGAGCACGGTGTCCGGCGATAATTTGCATAAGCAACTCGAACAGCTTCGCTGCCGCTAGCGAGTGACTTCTTGTAAAAATCTTTAGTAGTTTCTGAGGAACTAGAGTATCCTGTAAACAACTATTTAATATTGTGATGGTAATTTTCCTTTGTTTTCCAGACAGCTAAAAGGGCTGCAATTTCTGTAACGGCCCCTCGATGATGCAAATGGAAATCTCGCCCGGGTAGGCTGTATATGAAGGTAAAATTATCCTCGCCACAGCAGAGTGAAGTTTAGTCCGTCGTCCGTCGTCGTCCGTATCGTTAGCTGGAGCGGAACGGAACTAGCTCTGGTTAGATTCGAGGTCGTGCAGCAGAACGCGGAGGGATTTTATATCTGACTACCATAGCCAACTAATTAGTAATCGCATCCAACAGCCTTAGGTCAGCTTGGACGGATGGACATTCGATGGCGTTCTAGATAACCATCGGACAGTGTAAGGATCGTGAATACCAAACGTGGACATTTGGGTGCGCGGCGGACTAGTTCTTGCCCCCTGTCAATGTCGGCTAGCTAATCAGGCCACTAAATGCATTGCGACAGCACGCAAGCAGGTGAGATTTCTGGAGATATAAGACGGCCGTATCTGGCAAGTTGAAATCTCAAATTTGAGTAGCTGATTTTCCGATCATCGAAACAAATCCAGGGCGCAGGTAGACTATATCGCACGAGCTGCCGGAACACATCATCACCGTAGTTTCTCTAAAGCACAACACCCACACCATTGAAAGATGGCGGGAACAATGAAAGGTATGTGCATTGAAGTCGCTGGCAGATTTGGAATCTAACACAGCGTCTTAGCATGGCATTACACGGCCGTCACCGGAGGAATCGAAAAGAACATGCACATCAATGAAGCCACGCCCAAACCCGTGCCTGGCGACAACGAAGTCCTCATCCAAATCCACGCCATGGCCATCAACCCCGTTGACTACAAAATCACCGAAAGCTCTGCGCCCCTCCGCCTCCGAGGCACAAGTTTCATCCCCGGTGCCGATTTCAGCGGCACCGTCGCCCAACTCGGCAAAAACGTCACCGACTTCACAGTCGGCTAGAAAGTCTTCGGCGCCAAAGTTGGTGAATTAGCAAAAGGCGCCTTGGCCCAATTCACCGTCATAAAACCCACGCAGGCCACGCCCCTCCCGGTAAATGTGACTATAGAGGAAGCCGCGACCATAGGCGTCGTCGGCCTCACCGAGATCCAGAGCATCCAGCCCAACGTGCAGCCCGGCGACAAGGTCTTTATCAACGGCGGCTCTGGCGGAACGGGCGTGTACGGCATCCAGATCGCAAAGGCGCTGGGCTGCCACGTGACGACGACGTGTTCGACGCCCAACGTCGACTTCTGCAAATCGCTGGGCGCCGACGAGGTCATCGACTACAAGACGACGGACGTTGTGTCCTCGTTGGCTGTGCTCGGCCCCGTGTTCAAGCTCGCCGTCGACAACATCGGCACCTCCGCGAACCTGTACAAGGCGTCGTCCAAGTTTGTCGTGCCGCAGGGCAAGTTTGTGCAGGTCGGCGTTCCCGGGGTCGGCAGTTTGTTACAGGTTGGCTTAAATATGCTGCGCCCTGGATTTATGGGAGGCGGCAAATATATTATACTATATAATTAAAGTAGATAAAGTAGTTTAAAAGAAAAAAGTTAAAGAGATAGTATTATATAAAGTATATATGTATTGGATTTAACAATATGCCTGGCGTATTGCCGCCAAGATGGTCCGTGATGTCCTTCGATATTGTCCTTCGATATTGTCTTACTTGTACAAGCCTTAATAAAATAATACTAATACCCTATCTCGTGCAGTAAGACAATGCGATTCTAAATCTTCAATTCAATTTCTAATATCTCTTCTTGTTGTCGCGATACAGCGTTGTGAAGTTCGATAGCAATAGTAGTACTACACCTTAATATTGTCCTTTAATATTGCTAGGTATAAGGACTGTACCTTAATACTATTCTTTAATATTACTAGGTATAAGGACAACTATATATAGAACGATTTCTAACCTCTAATATAGACAAAATAAATTTAATAATACTATAAACTTAAAGATATTACTATACTCTATTAAGCTTTGTATATCTTTATTCTACTCGCTTTTAGTATAATACGAACAAAGATAAGGTAAAATACCTAACATTAAGTAATAGTAACATAAGAAAGAATAAAACATATAAAGAAATATAGTTTATAATAAAGATAACTATATATACCTAAAGAGGATAGGAGATTAGTATATTTTTAAAAAAGTGCTAAAATCCTACCTTCTACGTACTCTTAAATAACTACCTCTAACTCTAAGTATTGTATATATAAAGGTATAGAGAGGTTTTAATATTAAATTAAACTATAATTAAGCACTTATACTAATATCTACACTATCTAGTTCCTATATAGGTTACTATACTAGATCTCGTATTAATAATATAGTCTTAATATTAAAGCTATCTAACTCTTCCTCTTGTAGATCTTCTAGTAAAAGTAGTAGTAGTAGGGCTTTTTCTTTTATGTAGGCGATATAGGTAGGTTTAATAACGTTAACTAAGTCCTAGATTCCTAAGTAATATAATATAACTATATTAATCTACTTAGAAAATCGCCCTATTAGTAGAAACCTCTTAATCTAAGTATTTAAAACTATTCCCTTTAGTAATAATATAAATATACCTATACTAAATTTATCCTTTAATATACGCTATCGCTTTACATATTCTAAGTACTAGCTAAACTATTTCTAATTAGGTAAATCTTTCTAATTATCTTAGAGGGTTATATCCTAGCTATAGACAACCTAGAATAAGTTCTCTTTTACTACTATAGTAAAGCTACAACTACGACTACTAGAGTAAATAGTACGCTTCTAGGTTAATATTTTAAGTAAATTATATTCTACTAAGAGTATAGCTATAATCTACCTATACCTTATATCTTCTAAGCTTCTTACTACTTAACTTTATTGTACTACTATAAATAATTTATAAAAGCTATTTGTTTTATAAGCTATTAAGGCTATAGCTAATTTACTCCTTACTATTAACTAAGTTAAGACTAACTACGTATCTAGCTTAGGTATTAGAGTAGTAAAGATTAACTCTAGATCTAATTTATTAGTAAAAGCTCTTAACTTCTAGAATCTATCTATAGTAATTTGTTTTCCCTCCTAATACTAAGCTCTCTACAACTATAATATTAATTACTACTCTTATAAGTAGTTAGATAAACTAATTACTATAGCTTTTATAATTATTATTCTAACTACTTTAAGCTTTATACTACGTTTCTTCTATATAGTAAAGCTCTAGTACTTTTACCTATTACTATTAATAGTTATTTTGTTTATTTCTACTTAAGCTAAATCTTTATTATTTATAACTATTTATATAAATCTTACTTCTAAGTAGTTTTTTACTCTTTTATTAAATTATTTTATTAAACTCTCTTTCTTTATACGTCTCTATTTTAAATACGTATTAGTTCTATTATAGCTACTATTCTATTACTCTTCTATATTATTATCTAAGTAGTTTCTTTCTTATATATTATTATCTCTAATATCCTCTTTAGAATTAGGAACTTCTAAACAATATATTAAATATATACGCTTAATATACTATAATAGCTTATTTTTTAGAGTTAAATAACTTATCTAATATAAGGCTATAACTAGTGTTAAAGTAATAAATACTTAAGTTAGTTTAGTTTTACTTAGTAGTTTAGCGTAAATAGGTCTATTAGTAGTAATATAAGTAACTTTATAGAATAAGGCTTACTTAATATATATATCTAGAATAGATTTAGCTATAATAGATAATACTAATAAAGCTATAATATATTTTTAGTGTATCTTGTAACTAGTATTAGCTAGGAATACGTAATCTATAATTTGTTATAGAGCGTAATAATATTTACCTAGGAGTACGTGTATATACTAGCCTATAGGAATGTAGCTATAGTAGGGGGTTAAAATATATCTTTCCTTTCTAAGAGTATATTCTAAAATAGTAGACTACACTAGTAATATACTAAAATATATATATATTAACTAAGTTTACTAAATTGTTATATACGCCCTATACTAATACGTTATCCTACCTACTAAAGTTAAAGCTTATTTTAACAAAGAGTACTATACTATACTACTAA
>JALNQF010000274.1:0-55625 GCA_028456385.1 Ophiosphaerella korrae | reverse complement strand
GTACTAAGCTACTTATATATAGAGACGCGTTATTTACTAATAATCTAGTAACGCGCTACTTATCTTATAGCTATATTGTAATACTCTTTAGTAGAGTAGTAATATAGAAGGTAGCGTAATAAGCTATAGTAACTACCTCTACTACTAAAGCTAAGCTACTTACGCTTAAGTACGTAAGTAAAGAAGTAATAGTACTAAAAAAGCTCTTTTAAGAGCTTATATTAGACCTAGGAGCTACTTAGATAATCTTCTATAATAATTAGTAAATAATTAGACTTATTGTAGGTAAAAATAAGAGAGTAATAACGCGCTTACGTTACGTAGATATATAGAATATATAGCTAAGATAAGAGTACGCTAGAGGCTTATTTTAAGTTTCTTATATACTAACGAGCAAGATACTAGTAGATAGCCTAACTAAGCACCTCTTAGAGTAGTAGTTTAAGAGATTTAAAGCTTACCTTAACCTTAAAGATATATAAGCTAAGCTTAAGTTATAAAAATTATAAAAGTAGAGTATAGAGCTATAAAGAAGTCTTTAAATTAAAGTACTAAAGCGTAAAGCTAAAGCTTAGAGCTAAGCTTAAAATAAGGTATCTATTTAAAATATAAGATTAATAAACTTATTAAGAAGCGCTCTTATACGTAGATAACGCGTAAAAGCCTCTTTAGCTTAAGTATCTCTAGCTAGTAGAGTAGTAATAGCCTCTATTATAAAGGTAGCGTTAGTAAGCGTAGTAGTAGTAAGGTCTTAGGTAGAAGTAAGAGTAAGAGTAGGCGTAAGTATAGGCGTAGGCTAAAGTAGAGGTAGAGGTAAGAGTAGTAAAAGAGTCTAAAGACCTAGAGTCTCCTCTATAACCTTACTAAGTAGTATATAGAAAGTCTTTTAGAGAGCTTTAAGCTCTCTCTCTAGAGCTTTATAGGCCTAGGTAGTAATAAAGGTAATAGTACTATAGTAAGTAATCTTAGGGCTATAATATAAGTTAGTTAACTAATATTAAATTAAAGAGCTAGAGTAGTTTTTTAAATTAACTTATATAAGAACGTAGCTATAGCTACTAGTAGTATAGTGTATATAATACTAAACTTCCTCTTTAAGGAAGTTATAGTAGCTCCTATTAGAGTAGCCTACTAACGCGCTATAAGTATAGTAGAGGTAGGGCTCTTTATAGAGAGTACTTATAACCCCTTTAAGAGAAGAGGTATAAGAAGGTAGAGGTAAGAGTGTCTATAGTACTAGAGTCTTTTTAGTACGCTTTTTCTTCTTCTTAGTAGTAGTAGTAGTAGTAGTAGTAGTAGTAGTAGTAGTAGTAGCTTTAGAGGTAGTATAAGAGTAAGATATATAAGTATAAGTAGCTTTCTTAGCTTTACTCTATAAAAACAAGTTAGTATAATAATTACTAATATAAAAAGCAAGCTTTAAAAGCTTTAAAAATAGTAACTTATAATAGCTATAATAATAGTTACTAAAGAGTTTATAAGGCTAAGAAAACTCTAAATATACTACGCGCAGCGTATAAGCGCTTAGTACCTACGCACGAGCCTAAAACAAATAAAATTATAGGTAAAGGTATTTTTAACTAAGTTTAGATAACTACTATAAAACTTATTAAATAGCTCTACTACGTAGCTTACCTAAGGAGTATATTACAAGTTAGAGCTTCGCTCTATATAATTTAGGTAAGCCTATAGTAGTAAGTAAGCTATATAAGCTATTTAAGCTACTCTACTATATATAAGTAGCCTAGCTTAGATAGCTCTTTAATTAATAATTATCTCCTACTTATTCCTAAGCTTGTATCTTGCAATATATAGGCTTTATTAATCTATTACGTTTATCTTATAAAGTACTACTACTCTTTTTATATAAGTATTCTTCTTACTATAACTATCTATAACTTTATCTATTTTTAGAATAGTATAAACTTTATATTCTTTAGGTTACGTATTTTCTAGTCTTTGTACGCTTCTTCTATACTTATAACTAGTAAGTATTTCTAAATAAATTACTATTCTTAGTTTTATTCTACTATATCTATTGTTATATAGCTATTATAGCTATATATATTTAACTAGGTATATTTTATACCTTTTACGTTACTTTATTCTTTATTACTTTATAGTTCTTTAGAGGTAACTATAGTAGTCTTCTTATCCTCTACTAGTCTTTTAGTAGGGATTAATAGATTCTAAGGCTCTTCTTTTTCTAAGTCTTCTATTAGTATTTCTATTATATATCTTGTTTTATTAAGCTATACTTACGTTCTACTTTCTTTTATTACTACTACTCTTTATCTCTTTTATAGAAACTATCTTACTCTTTACTTACTTAAAAAGTATATATAGTAGTTGTTTTTGTAATAAAAGGCCTAATAGAGTATTACGTATTACTATTCTTTACTTCTAGCTACTTTCTCCTAAGGTTTAGCTTATACTTATAGTACTTCTTTCTTCTTTTTAGTTATTTTTAACTATATTTCTTTCTTTAGGTCTTTTTTGTAGTCTTTTATAAAATGTCCTAGTTTCTTATATTTATAATATACTATATTCTTCTTCTTTTAAGATTAGTAGTCTTTAGCGTAGTAGCCTTTCTTACTATAGTTAAAGTATATAAAGTCTTTATTCTTCTTTCTCTTTTTATCTTTATTTACGTTAAAGATTATAATATCTCTTATATTATAGTTATTAGGTTTTCTCTAATACTTATTTATCTTCTATTCTTAAAGATCGTAATATACTTATATTACCTATCTTTTTAGAGCTTCTAGTATTCTTAGTTTATCTATCTAAATTAATTTATATTAGATTTCTTTGTTTAGTCCTTATTTAAACTTAGATATTAGAGATAGTTTATTCTATTCTATATTCTAAGATAGTTATTTAAATTTTAATATATATTCTAAGATACTTCTATATTATTTAAGTCTTGTAAGCTTTTCTTTAGCTTATTAAGTAATATCTATATCTCTAAATACTACTCTTATTTATTATATAAAGTAATTATAACTTCTAAAGATAGCTCTTATTTTATCTTTCTATATTCCTAGAGCTTGTATTATATAGTCTATCTAGTAAGGTTTAAACTATCTTATTATATCTTCTTTAAAGTATATTCTAATATATACTATATTCTTGTCTTCTATATTAAAGTATAGTACTTATATATTAATCTAAAGTTTTACTAAAGCTATAAAAAGTCTTAGTTTTTCTCTTATTTTATTAAACTTCTTAAGTACTAGTATTATTAGTAGTTCCTTTATTGCACTTATTTCTAGTCTCTAGGTAATTTATTCTATCTAGGTTTGTCCTACTATAATAGCTTTAATCTAAAGTTTATTTTATTTAATATAATCTTATAGTTCTTTGTTTTATATTTCTATAGCGTTAATTACTAGTTTTATATCTTTTTTTTTAGAGATTAAGTTATTTAAATAATCTTTAATTACCTTCTATATAGTATTATCTAACTTATAGCTACTTATAAGTGCCTTTACTACTTTTTTAGTTAAACTTTCTACTATCGTGTTAGCTAGACTATACGCTACTTACGCTTTACTTCTTGCAATAACTAAATTAGCAAGGTGTAATAGGGTTACTAGGGTCGACTTCCTAATAGCCTATTAGGGTATTAGTAGATTAAGAGTTAATAAGAAAAGCTCGTATAGTAATTAGTAATAGGCTATAAATAATAGAATAATTCTTGTAATATTAAGGTATTATCGCTTGTAGTTAATAACTAAATTACTAATACTATCCTAATAATGCGTATTCTTATTAACTATATACTTCTACTAATCTATTTGTATAACACTATAGATTACTCTACGTTTTACGTGTTTAGGTTGTAATACGCTTCTAAATCTAGGTTATTACCCTACTTATCCTATACTTTGTTAGCACTTAAGTTAGGACTAATTAGCTCTATCTCGATTTCTCTTATTAGAGCTATAATATATTATTAAGTTATATACTTAAATAGGTATATAAAGTTAGTAAAGTATATTATTTACTTATAAACTATATTATCTTTAGCTTATATACTTAGCTTTATATAAACTCTCTTAAAGAGCTTAAGAAATATATATATCTATACTAGACTTACTTTCTTAGCCTAAGTAGCTTTAATCTTTTATCTAATAATAGATATAATACGTAGATTACGCTTTAAGAAAGTAGTTATCTAATACTTACTTATAAGCTTATAGTCTCTATTTATCTTTAGTATTTAGTTTACTATTTCTTATATATTTATATATAAAGGAGAAAAAGCTTATATATATTTTTTTAAGTATCTATTATATATAAAAGTCCTTTTACTTTAAAGTTAATCTTTATTAGTATATATAGCTAGTTTAGCTATTCTATATACTTTATATATACTTTAAAAATATAGCTTATAGAATATTATAAGCTTTTATAGTAGCTTTTTAACTTTAGAAAATACTAGTATAAAGATTATAGATAGCTACTTAAATTAATTCTTTATAGAGATCTATTTTAGTACTATAAGTATTAAGAAAAACCTGTATTTTAATAAAAGTATTAGGTTCTAATAACTAAGTTAAAACTCTAAGTAAGTCTAAACCTAGTTAGCTAGCTTAGTATTTCTCTAGAAGCGTATTTAGCTAATTATAAATAGTTATTTAGTATTAAAGACTATATATAAATCTTTTTATTCTATTTTACTTATTCTATTCTACTTATTCTATTCTACCTATTTTATTCTACTTATTTTATCTTACTTATTTAACTACTTTCTATAAGTAATATATATTATAAAGTTATAGAATAGTTTTATACTTTAAGCTAAGTCTATAATAAAAGCTAAAGCTTATAAACTTTAATATAAGTACTATAGTACTCTAACTTAGTATATTATAAAGAATTAACTTACTTATAAACTTCTTAAAGTTTATAGAAGTAATACTACTATTACTATAACTATACTTTATAGTAATAGAATAGATAGAGAGCTTAGCGTACTAGTATACTAGTACTTAGTCTCTTACTTAGTAATTAGCTATAGCTTCTCTATACTATTATAATATATCTCTAAAGTAAAGGTATATAGTATATATATTATATCCTATAGTAGTAATATATATAAGCTATAAATTTACCTAGGATTTTTATTACGCTAGTAACAAGGGAAGTCGAGATAGAACTAATTAGTCCTGACTTAGTAGCTAACAAAGTATAGGACGAGCAGGGTAATAACTTTAATTAGGAAACTACTTACAATTAGGACACGTAGGTAATCTCTTAATCTATTAAGTATATAGACGAAATATAATTATAGATTAATAGATTAGTAATCTATAATCTATAGTCGCTAAGACTAGATACAAGTAATAGATTAATAGATTAGTAGGAATATATAATTAGTAGTAATGCGTATTATTAGGATAGTATTAGTAATCTAATCTTTAACCTAAAACGCTAATACTTAATATTGTATATATAAATTAACTATTATTTATAGTTATTACTAATTATAACATAAGCTTTTGTTATTAACTCTTAATCTACTAATAACCCTAGAGGTTATTAGGAAGTTAACTATAGTATACCTATTATACATTGCTAATTTAGTTATTAAAAGAAGCGAAGTGTAAGTAACGTATAGTCTAGCTAACACAATAGTAGAAAGTTTAACTAAAAAAGTAGCTAAAGTACTTATAAGTAGTTATAAATTAGATAATATAGTATAGAAAGTAATTAGAGAATATATAAACAACCTAATCTTAGAAAAAGAAGATATAAAGATAGTAATTAATACTTTAGAAATATAAAATAAGGAACTACAAGACTATTTAAAGTAGAATAAATTATAAATTAAAGCTATTATTAAAGGTTAGAACTAGATAGAACTAATTACCTAAAGACTAGAGATAAGTGCAACAAAGAAACTACCTAAGATACTTATACTTAAGAAATTTAATAGAATAAAAGAAAAACTAAGACCCTTTATAGTGTTAGTATAAATCTAAATAGATATACAAGTACTATACTTTAATATAGAAGAAAAGAAGGTAATATATATTAGAATATACTTTAAAGAAAATATAATAAGATAGTTTAAACCTTACTAGATAGACTATATAATACACGCCCTAATAATATAGAAGGATAAAACTAGAGCTATCTTTAGAAGTTATAAATACTTTACTAGACAAATAAGAGTAGTATTTAGGGATATAGATATTACCTAATAGGCTAAAGAAGGGCTAGAAAAGCTTATACAAAATAAAAGTATTCTAGAATACAATTTATAGTTTAAATAACTATCGTAAAATATAGAATAAAATAAGTTAGCTTTAATATTATAATTTAAATAAGGACTAAACTTAAAAATCTAATATAAAATAATCTATATAAAAAAACTACAAACACTAGAAGCCCTAAAGTAATAGGTAATATAAATTAATAATAATCTTTAAGAATAGAAGAAGAATAAATATAGAAGTTATACCTAGAACTATAATAAGAGAGACCCTATAATCCTTAACACTAATAAAGATAAGAAAAAGAAGAAGAATAAAGACTTTATATACTTTAACTATAGTAAAAAAGGCTACTATGTAAAAAACTACTAATTATAAAAAGAAAAGGATATAGTATATTATAAATATAGAAAACTAGGATACTTTATAAAAGATTATAGAAGTAAAGACTATAAGAAAAATAAAGAAGCCTAGTTAAAGATAACTAAAAGTAAGAAGGAAGTACTAAAAGTATAGGCTAAACCTTAAGAAAAAGTAGCTAGGAGTAATAAACTATAGTATATAATACTCTACTAAACCTTTTATTATAAAGATAACTACTATATATATCTTTTTAGTAAGTAGAGAGTAAGTTAGTTTTTATAAAAGAATAGAGTAGTAGTAATAAAGAAAAGAATAAAAGCGTAGCTAAAAGAAATAGTATATGTAATAGACATACTAATAGAAGATTTAGAAGGAGAAGAGCCCTAGATTCTATTAATCTAGGCTAAAGAACTAGTACTAGATAAAGAGACTACTACGGCTCCCTCTAAAAGACTATAAGGAAGTAAGAAATAAGTTAGCGTAAAAGGTATAGAGTACGCCTAATTAATAATATATAGCTATAATAGCTATATAATAATAGATATAAAGGAGTAAAATAAATAATAGAAGTTTATTTAGAAATACTTACTAGTTATAAGTATAGAGGAAGCGTATAAAGACTAGAAAGAACGTAATCTTAAAGAAATAAAGTTTATACTATTTTAAGAATAGATAAAATAATATATAGTTGTAGTAAGAAGAATACTTATATAAAGAGAGTCGTAGTACCTTGTAAAAAAGACGTAATAGATAAATAAAGCTTATATACTAAGAGTACTAGTAGTATACTATATCCTAATACAAGAAATACCTAGAATAGACAAATACTAGGAAGGAGATAATAAAATAACAAACCTAAAATATCTAGTACACTTTAAAGTAGTATAGCTATTATACCTAGATAAGAATTACATTATATATAGAAACCTAAAAGTAAATAGTAGTATATAGCCTATATAAAGAAAAGGCTATAATTATATAAGAGTAATTCTAGTAGAAGATATCTAAGGATAGAAAATAATACTAGAAGAAGGGTACGTAGTAATAAAGCCTAGACTAAAACTATTAAAGAAATACGTCTAAAGAGGACTATAGTATAAATATACTTATAATAAATACCTAAAATATAAAGAATATAAACTTAAAGTAGAGCTATAGCTTTAAAAAGATAGATAATTTACAAAAATACCTAAGTAAGAATAGCTAGAAGGTATAGGAGGCCTATATATTACAAAAAAAAGTATATACTAAAGAAAGAAAGTATAAATAATAATTAATAGTAGAGCTACAAGAAACTTTATATTAAAAAAGTTTATAAAAATACAAGGAATACGTTATATAACAAAGAAATACCCTTAATAACTAAGTATAATTAAAGGAAAACTATTTTAAGAACCTATTAGGTTTAAAATAGTTTCCTCTATATTAGAACTAGAAAAGATAATAATTAAAAACATAGTTATATATATAACAATAATTAATAATAAGTAAAATATAATTCTAGGAATACTATAGTTATAGATAACTAACCTATATATTAATTAGAGAATAGGAAGAATTAGCTATAGTAAAATAGAGATACTAAAGGCTAATATAAGTACCTACAAAGGTAAATTCCTAGAAGAATACAAGAAATAAGAAAAATAGCTTATAGAACCTAAAGACTATCTTCTAGAATATTAGCTATAGGACTTAGCGATAGAACTAGTAGAAGATAAAAATATAAGATAGAGCCTAGTCTATAAGAAGACTAAAGAAGATTCTAAAATTAAATAAATATTTATTAAAAACGTAATAAGAAAAGGATAGATATAAGAATCTAAATCCTTAGTAGTATATAGACTTATATTTATAAACAAGAAAAGAATAGATAATAAGAGACCCTACGTAGACTTTAGAAAAACTAATATAATTATAAGTAAAAACTAATATCTCTTACTATAAATAGATAAAATACAAGATAAACTATAGAAAGTAAAGATTTTTACAAAACTAGATATCTAAAACGCCTACTACTAAATTAGAATTAAGAAAGGTAATAAATAGAAAATAGCGTTTAGAACGTAATATAGATTATATAAATACTTAGTTATACTCTTTAGATTAATAAACGCACTAGTAGTATTTTAAGAAAAAAGTAATATAGTACTAAGAGAGTACTTAGACGTATTTATATTTATATACCTAGATAATATCCTTATATTCTTAGAAATAGAAGAAGAATACGTATAATATATATATAAAGTACTAAAAACGCTAGTAGAAAATAAACTATTTCTTAAAATAAGAAAGTATAAATTCTATATAAAGGAAATAGATTTCTTTAGATTTATTATTAAACTAGGGAAAATAAAAATTAACTTAGAAAAGATTAAGTTAATTAATAAATAGCTAACACTAAAAAACCTAAAAGAGGTACAATAATTTTATAGGCTAGTAAACTTTTATAGAAAATTAATAGTAAGATAGTCTAAAGATATAGAACCTATAATAAGACTTATAAATAAAGATACGCTATTTAAATAGTTAAAGGAATATAATAAGGTATTTAATAAAATTAAAAGAAAGTTTATAGAGAATCTAGTTATTAGAATATATAACCTAGACCTACTAGTAATAGTAAAAACAGACGTATCTAACTTAGTCTACAGAATAGTACTAATATAGAAAGACCTAAGGACTAAACAAGAATACTTAGTTAAATACTTCTCTAAGAAAATAAAGCTAGCTAAGCTTAACTATCTAACATATAATAAAGAGATACTAGTAATTTACAAAGTATTTAAGTAATAGAGAGTATACTTATAAAAAGTAAAATACTAAACAAAAGTCTATATAGACTATAAGAATCTTATAAGATTTATAATAAATAAGGACTTATTATAACGCTATATAAGATAGTAGGAATTCCTATTAATATTTAACTTAGAAATTATATATATAAAAGGGAAAGATAACTAATTTATAGACGCTCTTAGTAGAAGACTAGACTTATAAGAAGAAGTAAATACTACTAGTATAGTTCTAGTTAAGAACAAAGAAAGATATTTAGTTCTAAATACACCTAAAATAGCTGTAATACTTAAAAGAACGAGTAGTGAGCTAGATAAATAGATTTAGAAAATAACGTAGGAAGTTGTTAAGTCCTTGGAACCGGTAAGGGTAACGAGGGCAAGTAGGCTTCTGTGAGACGGGCGAGGTCAATGAACAAGTTGGTTACTTGACTTGATTAACGGTCGGCTCTTATCGGAGTATCACGAGGTATGTGAGTATCAATGGGTAGATAAGAATCTGATTGAAGTATCGGTCGTGATGCTCTGTTAGGATAAGAGGTAAAGAAGAGATTGAACACGATGGCCCATGAAGGTCCATCGACGTTCCTATATACTTGCTATCCAGCGTTCATTCCCGAGCGCTCACTCCAGAGCGTTCGCTCCAGAGCGTTCACTACTGAACGGTCACGTGTTCTGCTGCGCCGCATTGCCTGGCCCAATCGCGTGCGATACAACGGCTTACCTGCCGCTTGGTATCGTAACAGAAGTATCTAAAGAAATAGAGAAACTAGAAATCTAAGAAAGATTTATATAAGCCTATAGAAGGATATATATTCTAAAAAGGATCTAAAGAGAATTTATACAATAATTCTATAAACTACTAGTATATAGGTAATAAGGAATTAATAAAACCTTAGATAGACTACTATAGGACTACTATATACTAAAAGCAAGATAACTAGTAATAGAAGTACTACAAGACTATATAGAGTGTTATAGAAACAAGTATAGTAGATACGCACTATATAGAATACTATAACTAATAGAAGTACTAGAATAACTATAAAGAGTTATTATAATAGACTTTATTATAAAGCTACCTAAGTTAAAAGACTTAATATTAAGAGTTAAGTATAATAGAATCCTAATAATAGTAGATAAACTTATAAAGTACTTATACTTTAAGCTATATAAAGAAAAAAGTAGGATAGAGGTTACTATATACTAGATCCTAGAGACTGTAATTAGTTAATATAGACTCCTAGACAAGATTATTATAGATAGAGACGTAAGATTTATATTAAAACTATAGAAAATAATAATAGTACAAATAGGAATTAATTATATAATGTTAATAGTATACTACCTATAGATAGATAGATTATCTAAACAAATAAATTAGATAGTAGAATAGTACTTAAGATATTACCTTAACTACAACTAGAATAACTAGGTACAGCTACTACTTATAGCATAGTTAGCATACAATATCGTAAAGAATATAGTAATAGGAGTATTACTCTTCTTTATAAATTATAGATTTAACCCTAGTATATATTAAATACTAAGATTAGAAGAATCCTAGTCTCTAAGAAGAGAAAACTTTACTAATAGACTTAAAGAAATACACAATTAATTAAGATAGGACGTAGAGTTCCTATATAATTAGATAGTAAAGTACTATATCAAGAAGTACTACGAAGGACTCTAATTTAGAAAGAGAGAAAATATATAGTTAGTATAAAAAAATATTAAAAGTAAACAACTAAGTTTAAAACTAGACTACGTTAAGATAAGACTATATAAAATTAAGAAGAAAGTTACGCTAGTTATATTTAAACTAAAGCTACTAAATAAAATAAGGATATACCTAACCTTTTATATAGCGCTACTTAAGACAGTACTATAAAACGTAGAGCTACTAGTGTACAAAGTAGATATATATAGAGAATAAGAAGAATAGGAAGTTAAAGAAATCCTAGTATACTAGTTCTATAATAGTAGGAACTACTACTTAGTAAAATAGATAGGTATAAATAAAAAAGGATAACTATAGGAAGAAATATAGGAACTAGAGGATAATCTTAATTACTCTAAGAAACTAGAGGAGTTCTAAAGTTAAAACCCTTTAGACTACCTAGTAGTAAACTAAGAGGAATAGTACTACTAGTAATAGATAGAGAGGTATTAGACTTACCTAATATAGTAGGAGCTAGAGTAGCCTCTACTATATCCTTAAAATTAAGCTTAGATTCTAGAAGAATAGACTACTTAATAGACTTCTTATCGTTTAAGGCCTTTATCTTACGAAGATAGGATAAATAGGCCTAGTTATTAGATAGTTACGTCTAATTATTAAGAGACTAAGACTAATATTCCTCTAGTATATAACAAGAGATTTTATAGAGTTATTTATACTTTCTTTTAGCTTCTATAATCTATAATAATAGTTTTTCTTAAGCGTAGTTAATAGCTCTCTCTATTATATATAAGTATAGACGCATAAATAAGTATTCTTAACTTATACTCTACTATTAATATACTAGACAAGTTATAAGATAAATAAGTATTAGCGTAAATATACGCCTAATAGGCCTTACTATATTTTAAAGAAAGATAAACTAATAGATAGTTTATAGACTTATAACAAGAATATAGAAATATTACAATACTATAGTGTAATATACAATCTACTAATTAAATATAATAAAGAGTAGACTTAGTAGGTATAGAGATAGAGAATAAAGAACTTTATATTAACAAGGAAACTAGACTAATAACTTTAGCCCTAGGATAAGAAAACAAAAGACTGTCTAGAGAAGGAGATAGTATTACGCTAGTAACAAGGGAAGTTAAGATAGAACTAATTAGTCCTAACTTAGTAGCTAACAAAGTATAAGACAAGTAGGGTAACAACTTTAATTAGGAAACTACTTATAATTAGAATACGTAGGTAATCTCTTAATCTATTAAGTATATAGATAAAATATAATTATAGATTAATAGATTAGTAATCTATAATCTATAGTTGCTAAGACTAGATATAAGTAATAGACTAATAGATTAGTAGGAATATATAATTAGTAGTAATGCGTATTATTAGGATAGTATTAGTAATCTAATCTTAACCTAGAACGCTAATACTTGATATTGTACACACAAATTAACTATTATTTATAGTTATTACTAATTATAATACAAGCTTTTATTATTAACTCTTAATCTACTAATAACCCTAGAGGTTATTAGGAAGTTAACCCTAGTATACCTATTACAATTTTACTTCTATAACTTAACTTTATTAGGCCTTATAGTATATATTACTATTAATAATAGAAACTTTATATAAAGAGATACTATTACTTTTATAGCTATACATAATAGTACTAAGAAGTATAGATTAAAAGAGTAAGAAAGTATAGTATATAAAATAAAAAGTAAAAAAAAGAGTATAAAGTCTATTATAAAACTAAACTCTTTATCTTTTATCTTAAAGCTACTTCTTAATTAATATATCTTATAAAGATTAGCTACTTATTATATATCTTTTAACTACGTTAAGCTTATTATTTATCTTTTCTATTACTATTACTAATATCTTCTTCTAGTAACAACAATTACTATACTAAAGTAGTTTAAACTAATTACTTTTATATACTATAAAGAAGTAACTTAGATAAGAAAACTTAAATAAGCTTAGCTATTTTTAAAGTTTAATACCTTATAATTTATTAATAGAAGTCTATTATACGTTATTTCTAACTATTTATTTAGTAAAGTACTACTTATTATATACTTCTATAGCGTCTACAAATAATAAAGTATTAACTATATCTACTATAGGTTATAATAAACGCCTCTTCTATAATAATATATTTATATTAGTATAAAGACTTTTAACTATTTTTTATACTTTAATAGTATTACTAGTATTACTATCTATTATAATAAGTTGCCTATTAAATCTTTTTACTACCTTAGATAATACTACTCTAATAGACTAGGGAAATACTAATAGAGGAGTAAATAGTAGTAATTACTAAACTAGAAGTAACGCTTCTAATAGAACTTTAAATAGATACTAAGTAGCTATAATTTCTATAGGCTCTTTGTAGTTAATAGGCTCCTCTAAAATATAATAAGTAAATCTTAGAAGTTTATCTAAATATATTCTAATAAATAGAAATACTAGTAGCTTAAATAGTTAATTATTTTTAGAAATATTTAAAGTAATACCTCTATTACTACGCTAATATAATCGCTAAGTTACTAATTAGATAAGAAGATTATTTTTCTATAAAGTTTTAGCTAATATAATACGTCCTACTTACTTTACTTATTTTCTTTAAACTTTAATCGAATAAAACACTATTTTTAAAAGTACCTAGCTAAATCTATATACTATATTCTTTATACTATTAGTACTTAAAAGCTTTAAAACTTATCTTACTCTAGCTTTTATTTACTCTTTATAGGCCCTAATATACTAGAGAAACTTTAACGTAACGTAAGAGCTACTTTAATATAACTCTACTATTACGCTTATATATAATTCTAACTACAAAACTAAGTATATAAGAACTTACTTTAAAAGATATTTTACTTTCTAAAAACTATTTTATTACTAGAAGGTATTGTAAAGGTACTTATATATAAAAATAACGTATTAGTATTTAGATATAAATAAGTAAAAGACTTTAATAATTTTACTAATAAACTATTTAAGATAATAGTATATATATAAAACGCTAATACTATAAAAATAGCTATTAATATATATAAAGATACTTAATATATAAAGTATAATAGCTATAATAGTAGGAGTAAAGATTAAGAAGGTAAAACTACTAGTAATATATTTCCTAGTTAAAGGTATACTCTAGACACTAAAAGACGAAAAGTCTATTTATTACCCTCTTCTAATACTTATTAATATATTTAAGAATACTCTTATAGCTCTTTTAAGTCTCTAAATATCTAATAACCTTAAAGAACTTCTTTAGTTCCTATAAATTCTAGATACTTATAATAAAGTAACTCTTTAACTATATAGCTACCTAAATATAAAGGATAGCTCTAAAGTAAAATTGTTTTTTAACTTAGTTATATTAGTACTTAAAAATACTTAATTTAAAATAGTACTAAACTATAATCCTTTTCTTATATTACTAATATCTACTATTAGAGAATATAGAGACTAATCTATATCTTAATTTAGTATAGGGCTATAAGCGCAGTATATCTCTAATAGGTTAAGGTTAAGACCTAGTAATATATATTCGTCCTTGAAATCTAAACTAGGTATAGCTGCAGCTATAGATAGCAATCTATTTAGGTTAAAGTATAGCTATTCCGATCTCTAGATAACGTTAGTATTAGGTCTACTACTTAGGCTAAAACTGCTCTACTCTAATGTGTCGCGTAGTTCCTAGCTATTAGAATTGTCTAGGGTAGTTTTAAGGATAAGTTTCTACAACTAATCTACTATTCCTCCTAAACTGTCCTAGATTAAATCTATAGTAGTAGTCTTAGGAGTAACGTAGACGTCTCTATCTAACCTAGCTTTAGCGTATAGATTAACTTATTCCTTGTAAGATACTAGTAATGCGTTAGCTAAGCTATAGCCCTTTATTTATTACTGTGTTTGCTATAAAAATAAACTTAAAACTAAACCTAATACTAGAGAAAGACTTACTATCGTTATGTAACACCTTTCGCCTTTTACGAGCCTGTAGTAGCGACTATATCCTTATGTAGAGAGTATAAGCCTACGTGTTAACTATCTACTAGTAAAGGCGTATCCCTAATACTTTATTAATTTAATTAAGACTATGTATTATATTAATATTGCACCGCTAAAGAGCAATAACAATTACTTATATCTATTACTAAGTATAAACTTAATTAAGAACGCTATGTAAAAAGGAATATTAGCTTATAGCTCTCTCTTAGGGGGTTTGCAAATAGTAACTTTGCTTGTAAATCTCTCTATTCTTTTGTACTTTGCGAATTTTCTATACGAGCGTATTAATAGACTGCCTATTAGTATTACTAGTAGTTTGCAAGAACGTTGCTAGGAGTTATATAGAGGACGAATATCTCCTGACTTTAGTGCTTTAGGCCTTTATCGTATAGCTTATCTATGCGCCTAATAGGCTATAGAGCTATAGTTTGAAGCTGCGATAAATAACTCTCTTATACTGCGCACTCTATGTTTTGTTAGTCTGTGAGGAACTTTTTTATATAATTATCTACTCCCTCTTAATTAGCTCTAGTCTAGAGGGCAACTATAGAAAGGCCGACGAATAGCAGCGTACTGTAATTCGATACCTATGTCGCAAAAGCCTTCTATGCCCCTAGTGCGCTCGTAAATACCTAGTAGTCTCCTAAAATGTTGAGAATGCTTGCTTTCCTGCCCGGTGCATTACCAATATCTAAAGAGGATAGTTGTTGAGAGCGACGAGTAAGGAGGCAGAACGCGTAAATAACCGCTTCTGGTCGGTGCAGATGAAGGTGCTTTCTTCTATTCGCCCAGTCCTTTTCGTCCTTTGGTACTGCGCGTGCGAACTCTTTTATCGCCACTTTCCATGGTTCGCTGGATGGCTTAGTGGCTTTGGCGGCCTGAGACAGGGTTTCGAGTTGGAAAATAAAGCTTCCAGATAGTTGCTTAGACGGCTGCGTTAACAGTTGACTTTGAAAGGTGACCGTGTGTTTATGTGTAACTTGTTGAAATTTTTGATGCAAATGCTGCACTTCTGCTTCTAAATCGCAGACACGTCGCTCCAAATATTGTACACATTCAGCCGTGCTCCCTTTGAAGCGCCCTATACGTTGTGTTCTAATCATCCGTAGAGGAAGGCGATGAAAGAGGAGAATCCGGTCTGGCAGTGGGAAAAGCTGGCGCTAGACAAATCTGGACGGACCCTCGAGGGTCCGTCCAAATATGATATAGCGTCAGAGCAGCACTATTTTTGACTAGTACGCGAGAACGCCAACCTAGTTCCCCCGCACATGGTGTGCAGCCGCGGAGACATGGCTATAGGATTCCGCCTGCGCTTATCAGAAAGAAATAGTGTGTCCTAAATAATAGCTATGCGTGAGCTGACGATCGCCGCATTCAAATAGAGATGCTGCGGGCTGAAGCTGTATGTTGACCGCGTCCCTTCTTACCGGTTGGTTCATCTCGAAAGGTCTACTGATTCGTCTTCTCCTTGCGTTGTGCCCCTGCCCTGCACATGTCTGACCTATTGGAGATGGCCGCCGTCCAAGTTAGTCATAGCGGTACTTTGCAGCTAAAGAATTTGTATTTGCCTTCCAAATTGGTGGTGCTTGGTGAACGCGGAGTGGGCAAAACAGCATTAATCAAGAAGGTGCGTTCTGCAGGTGTTCGGCGTATCCACCATGGTCTAACAAAGTTTTCCAGTTCATCGACGGCGAATACTCTGAGTCGTACAAGCTTACTACGAAGGAAGAGCAATTTGCAAAGCCAATCACACTCGGGACCCGGACATGTACTCTAGAGATCACCGACACAGGGAGTGAAGATACGTTCAGGGATAAGACGATAAGCGAGGCGGACGGATTCATTTTGGTCTATGACCTCTGTGATCCGTCGACATTTGAGAAGATACCGCAGCTATATGAGAAGATACGTAAGGTGAAGGCACCGGTTGGGGATGGTAACCCAAGCTCCACCTCGCCACCCCCTGCACTGCCTGCCGTTGTCATGGTTGGGAACAAGTTGGATAGGCTCGACGAAAGTAAGGTCAACAGAGAGGAGGCACGGGAGGAAGCCAAACGCTTGAACTGCGGGTATATAGAGGTCACAGCTAAGGGTAAGGTTGAAAATGTGTTTTTCAGCATCATTGAATGCAGTAGATCGTCTTCGTCCTGCAATGATATGAATAGGACTAGCGAAGACGGGGACTGGTTTTCTTGCTTCCGCCCGTTTTCGAAGTGAATAGCACTGTCAAGGAGTTGAAGAGTCCGTCTGCTTAACCCATGACAGATTAGCTTTGACTGTTCAAAAGGTTGTGATAAGGCTTTGGACGAATAACATCTGCCGCACAATCCCTCCCCCCTTGCTTCGACAGCTCATAGGCATCAAAGTATCGAATAACAGACTGCCTTGGCACCACGCCTGGGTGCTACGTTTCGAGCGAGTACAGTCTTGGCATGGCGCGAGGTTATAATTAACTAGGTTATTCATTCCCTGTTCGCTGCACGAAGCTTACGCAATAAATTGATTCAGACACGATAATCCCCTCGGCCGTGGGAGAATTGAGAAACATATAAACAGAGCTTTCAGACTTGCTACGCTACTGTCTTCTTCCACACCTCTCTGCCTTATTTGCCTTCTATCTACGCTGCCCAGCCTCATTCGCGCCTGAGTGGTTTACTCCTGTCGCCGACGTTAGCCAAAAGATCTATTTCTGGTAAAGTTGATTGCCTTGCGTCCGCGAATGTGTTGTACAAATCAAAAGAGGCTGATTTCTAATTTGTAGTTTGTGAATCATGGCCACTAACGTGCCTCCGAGACTTCCTCCGGCACCTCCTCCGACCCCGTTCCATTCGACTGTCGTTGAAACCGTAACCCAGCACCAGAATCAGCACATGCTTGTCATAGAACAACCTCAGTCCACAACAGATATCATGGAAGGCTCTACGTATACTTCTGAGATGGGATTTTCCGACGCATTGGCGGGAGCTCCGGAGCGAGTCGTCGCTGGGGGCCCGCCACCTTATTCGTCTCCATCGAATAGGGCTTTGGAAGTAAGCAGTCGAGGACGGTATTTTGAGTCAAGTGTTTACTAGTGCTTAGGAGTCTAAGGTGAATTCGGGATCATCTCCACCCCCACCACCCTCTCCGCCGTCTTCGCTGCCACCCCAAACGTCCACAAGCCCAGCTACCTCCGCACCGCTTCTTACATACTCGAAAATTTGGAAAGCAGAAGTCTTGTACAGGCTTCCTTTCTCCGGCTGTGGAGACGGAATCTTTCGATTTTACGGTTTCTCTAAACACGCAAGTCTCGAAGCCTTGAACCTGTACCAGAAACTGAGAACGCGCGCACCTCCCGAGCGATGGAGCGACCTATGTGGCAACGCTCTCACGTGCGGTCGTCCCACTGCACCAGATGGTCCACAGGTAAACATCGGACCAGTTCTAGCTGGTCACCTCAGCGAACTGCAGGACACCGTGGAATGCCGCTACGTCCTGATTCTAAAAGCCAGATGCATGAAAAGCTTTCGAGATAAGGATGCATCCGCGCATCTGGACGGCGACTCGATATACCAATGGGTACCTTACGTGTCTCTGAAACATGCACAAGCAGGGGCAGTAGACTCCCTTTGTTCAGGCTACTCTATCGTAGGAAATTGGGTTGAACTCGACATATCCAAAGTCGGTAGGAAGAAATTGATGCAGCTTGCTGGCGAAAAACTCGTCGTCGAGAAATGTCGCATCTTTGCTGCCGTTGATGCTGCAAGCTTCACGGGATAGGGAGAGAGGATGCGTCTTCTTTGCAGCATTTGGCTCTAGAGCCGGGGTGGAATGAAGTTGGAGTCATGGTTAGAGCCGTTTGTAGTTAGCCGAAAAAAGTTAACTGTCTTCCCTTTACTTGTTGCTCTGCACTTCTTCGAATGTCACCTCGCATTCCCACACCAAATTGTCGTCAAAGTGGTTCCGCCATCGCCCCGCTTATTATCCGCGCGGAGCTAGGGTCGATTCAAACTAGACGCCGCGGCCCGCTCTACATCCTTGCGTGAGCTTTGCACCGTGCATGCGCCAGTTATCAGCAGATCAAGGATTGTACGTTGACGTATTGGTGGCGCTTCGAATCACGAATCAACCTAACTCTGTCTTCTTCTCGACCAAGCACTTGGGACAGGCAACACTTCCCGGGACACCGTGGGTTTCTGGTATGTCTGTGCCGCTAAGCCGCTTGGCTGGCCTCCAATTGGCTTCGCTGCAAATGCTTCTGGGAAGCAGCGGTGGCCTATGCGGAGCCGGTAGCTATATAAGAGTCTCTATCCTCCTTGCTATTTCGGTACCAACTCGCACACTTTACGACTATGAATATCAATACCTTTTTCTACGCCGGTCTAGCCTACGGCATCTCTCTTTACCTAATTCCTACCCATGGTAGCCTTTTAGTTGTCACGATTACTTCTACTTGCCTTGCTTTAGGTTTCCGATTCTTCAGCTTAAGGGCTATAGCACCTTTCATCGCAATCTGCTTCTTTTTTACATAGCATATTTATAGTAAGGTCTCAAGGTGATTAAGTAGCATAATAGCTTACCTATGCAACGCCGGACCTTTATTTGCTCGACAACCTGAATTCTTAGGGAATATTTTTGTGCACACACGTTTCCACGGCGTTATACCTAGAATTTCCTGCAGAGGACAAGAAGGCTTTATTGCCCGGAGTACTCTCTCTCTAGGTTCCTACTATTCTACTTGCCAAGCGGACGTTTGTGTTGGCTGTTCTCCTTTCCCAGTTTGTTGTTTATTATACGATCCGCATATTTGAGATGTATTTTAGCTAAAGGGGTTCAATGAGCGGGTACAATGTATCCGTTGCGTGGGTGAGATATGTCTTGTAGAATAATAGTGACTACATCTCGGCTGCATGCATGTGTGAGTCACTCTCTTAGCCTTGCGTGCCTCAGCCTCCATTCTTATCGCCATCTATACACGATCATGGATTGTGAATCCTCTGCCGAGTGAATGTGCTCCCTCTCGCCGCATGCGGACTAACCAATTTGTGCGCAGTACGGCAAGCTTCGGAGACTGAGAATGAAGTGTGTGGTTATAAATTGTGGCTCTTGAGCGTATCATGAACCACATTGATCATCCTTTGCGACCTTGCCGAGAGCTTGCGCCTACCTCTGGACCCCCTTACGCGCTTGGCATTCGTTGCCTTTATCTACTGGCTGACCCTCACTCGTGCTCCATCAGCTGCCTTATAGAAAAGAAAACTCGTATTCATTCATCCAGCTATGTCACGTATCGAACATCCCACGATATTCATTGAGCACTTTTCCAATGCTCGGCGTCAGACACATGTAAAGAACTTAGACCCCGAAGCAATGCATGTACTCACTAAAGTTTTTTAGTTCCCGGTGGCCTATAAAAGATGTCGCCAGAAGAAAATCAAATGTGTTATGCAAAACCCGTGCAGCCATTGTCAGAAGCGGGGGCTCAGTTGCAAATATACTGCCTCTAAGACTCCGGAGATCGAGAAGCAGAGGGAAGGGAATGATCTGGAGGTGCACGACGAAACTACATCGACTCTGTCGCACCAACACACTGCCGCCTAGTTCACTGTATCCCACGACGCGTATTTCATATCTGCGGCACATATGCTGGCGCAATCGCCGCAGCCGCCGCAGCCGTATTCTTCTGCACAGACGCAGCTCGAAGATTTTTCGTACTTCGCACCAACGCAGCACTTGTCGTTCCAGAACCCGCCCCAGTACTCGCCTGCGCCGTCGCAGCAAGGCGAGCTGGGGCTCAATCAGCCTCAAAGCCATGAAGTCTGTCAGGGGAAAATAGAGATGCTGGAGAGCGAAAATGTGATGCTGAAATCAGGCCTGCAGAGATTGGAGGAGGGCGACCCACCGAGCCCCCCCCCCCGTCTTCTCTCCACTTAGACATCCGTGAGGATGAAACCCAACTCCAGTAGCGTATTTTAACACAATGTAATCACTCGTTGCATTAATTGTACTCGATGATTGGAGTGAGCCGTCAGTCCCTTCCAAGTAGAGCTTCCCTAAACGACGTTCGTCAGAGCTGTCGTTCTAGTGGTGAACCAGCGTTGGTGATGAAAGCCGGTCTCCTTCCCCTGTAGAACGGAAAATCTTGCTTCCGTCCATCACGGAGCTCGAAGTTCGAATCCCACTATGAATTGTATGTTATGCATCCAAACCTTGCACATATGGTAGAAAGTGTTGGCTTGCCGCGATAACTGCCATGCATGTTTGTCAAGAGCCAATCTTTGCACTTTTTCCACGCCTGATTTGTTCAGTCTCGCCCACGTGTATCTTTGGGCTCGGAGCCGGAGAAGTAATCCTGTAGAGGTCCTCGGCTGCATACTATATTAAGCGCCTTTTCCAACGCACCAACATTAGGGAGGAATTCTATCCACCCAAAGCTAGCATTCTGAGCTCGCGGTCCTGCCTCCGGACTATTCTTTGCTTCGTTTATCGTCTCTGTCCACCGCTCATCTTATAGCTATGTGCGACCACACCCAAGTCAACTATATATGCTCGCACTATCGCTATATAGTCCGTACTTAGTGCACCACGTATTAAGAGACAGGGATACGATGCCAACTAAACATTGTTACCATGGAAGACAAACTTGGCGAAAACTGCGGTTCGCTGGCCTATTTAGTCTACACCCTGTAACTTTAGATCTAATATGAAACTAGGTGATTGTAAACGCGAGGCCAACGATTCAATGTTCCAGTGCAGGCGAAAGAAACCAGAGAATAATCGCTGCAAGAAGTAGAGCCTTCTTTCTCGCTTCAGGACTATTAAGAAGCAACTGCATGTATGATGAGCAGCAGAGAGCGCCACTCGGTGATGGTGATGTAGATGCACGATGGCGGACCAGTTCAGACGCGACGTTATGCAAGAAAGTGAAGTCAATCGGAAAAAATAAGGTCCTCCATTCTAGCTACAAATAAATTCAAGGGCTACATGTTGATGACATTTTCATTCATCTGTGTTAGCAAATCCAACGTACAATAAGGATTCACTATAGCACGGAATGATACTGAAGTTCGTCTGGTCATGACCAGCCCCCTCTACGTTAGCCCTCAGTTGACCGCTTTCCTGCCCTTCATTCGACTCGACTGTGCGTCGGTGCGGTATGGCACGGCTTCCTCCGTCTTCGATGCTATTCATGGGCAAGTGCATGGTTCCTGGCACCTGCGCAAGTCACAATCGTGAGCTGGCTCGATTGAGATGGGCCATTGACACTAGTAGTAGGCGTTGGTGCGATCATCGATGGCACGGTCTTTCTGTCGTGCAGGATGAATTCGCTTGAAGCATGCATCGCACGCTAGAAGCTGTCATGATGAGCCACGCCGACCTTCGCGTAGCCCATGTAGAAGCTGGGCTATGATATTAACAGAGATGGGTCAACCACCATCCGACACTACTAATCCACGCGGCCGGCATCGGTTAGCAGATCTATTTTCTTTTTGAAACACGAAGCTGATCAGATACGGAGCTAAAGCGTTGCAGCTCGGTTCAGGCCGCTGACCCCCTCCTGGCACCCGTTTGATTCTCCCATCCTTCCTCCGTTTGATCCCCCATCCTTTGTCCGTTTGACTCTCATCATGTCAGCGTTCAACGCACTCAACCGTAAGCCAGGCTTCAAATATAGTCCTGAACCAACGGAAACCCAGCGCGAACTGTTCCGAGGGTTTACAAAGGTCAAGGTTGAAACTACAGAATTAGAGCTCGTTGTTTACGTACTGGAAGAGATCGCAACCAGTCGGGTCTAGACATCGTACGATGTCCACGTCTTCTAGCATAGAGGTAGCATAGTACGTTACTATCTCTATCTCTTTACTAAGTAGCATCTAACAATCTATAGCTTACTAGAGACGTAGAGTATAAACAATAGCACTAAGAGCACCTAAGTAGTATTATTAATCAAGGATTAGTAGTTATCTAGCCGCAGTATCCTCTTATACTAGAGAGTAGTGGTAAGGAGATCGAAGAGGACATACCTAATCTTAGATACTTCCTTAGTAATAGTTTAATCAATAGCTATCTCTTGCAGAAACTCCTTGATATAAAAGCACGTTTCTCACTCTAAGACATCGTTTACAGTAGCGTAAGTGTGGGCGGCTATATAGAGTAGACCTATTAGGTAAAGTAGAATAGGTTAGACGACGTCTAAGTTAGGATTAGCTTAATACTACTATATTATCCTATGTAGAGTTAATACAAGCGCGATGCTAACAATGAATACTATAATGCTAAGCTAATAAAGGAAGAGCTTAAGGATATTACTCTAGATTAGCTAGATAAAGCTGTTGTTAAGCGTAGTTCTAGGGAGAAGGTATAGAGTAGGATCCTACTAGATTACATAGGCAGCCTACCCCTTACTATATATATAACCTATATAGTTACTAGAGACGAAGGAAATAAGAAAATTATTGTATCTTTCTAGCGGCTACTCTAAAACCGCCTAAGCCCCCTCGATTATGTTAGAGCCTAGTCTAAAGTAGAGCCCAAGCCTAATATAGTTACAATATTAGGAGAGGAAAATAGGTGCATTTATGTTCCCTAAGTAAGATAGAGGAAAGAATTAGGAAAGGGGGATTAGTCGCTCTTAATCTCAAGCTAGATCTAGAGCAAGAGTGGTTCGTGCTTAGGTATACGCTGCAGGAGCTAGGGCCTCCCCTAAGCTACTGCCTGCAAATTAACTTTGTTCACAGAATAGAAGACTATAATTGTAAACTTTAAGACACGCGTAAGGTGAAAAGATTTATTAAGGCGGAGTATAGGAAAGAGTACATTCGCGGCGAGGAGGTTCTAGGTAAGAATTATGGCTCCGATATTATTGGGACCCATAACCAGCTTCAGCTCTACTACAACCGTGTGTGCGCATTTGTTCAAAACCGTAGAGCTTCTCCACGCCTGCAATGTTAGAGACACAATCTATCTAGTATGCGAAATGAAAATCCACTCTATCCTCTGCCTTAACCTTAGCCTCCAATCTTCTTTTGCTGATCGGGGCCTTTACAAAAGGTGGCTAGAAGGACTGTGGACAGAACGAAGTGAATCTCGAGGGTGGTTCAGTGAGGGAGACAGACCCTGGATGCGATAAACTTTTGGGAGAGCGGGTATAGCTGATTGAACACTGATCTCTCCTAGTCAGCCTAACGTTACCCCACTTTTTCTCTCATGTATAAATAGGATCTGGTTGGCATCGTTTTGACGGAGCCAGGGAATTTTGACTCCTCCACTGAAAATCCTAGTTGTTTTTTGTTTCTATGGAAAACTTACAAATTCTCATTCCCTCTATTTGCTCGGTGACCTTGGCGCGAAGCTCGCTGGGCTCACCCACGTTTTCATCGACCGCTGCATAAGAGAGTGCATGTCAAACGTTTGCTTTTCCGCCTCAGCCAGCGCTCAGTACCATCCCTTTCAACGGCAGCCAAAAGTGACCCGAATGGAATCACTTGGTGGTGGATGTTCATCATTCCGCTCATCACCGCCATCTGCGTTCTTCCAAAGCTTGGTGCTGGTTGACCGAAACCATGTCAGCGTACGAAACGTGCTGCAATGTGCCACCATAGCATCCTCTATCTTAATGAAACGGAAGATTGATGGAGAATTGACGCGAAAGGCGGACGGTTATTGTGGTGGCGTCTATGTTCTGTTGCGGTTGTGGCATAGAGAGTAATGGAATAGTGTAGGCTGCAGTACCGATCGGTGCTGCTCGGTCACAGCTCTGCATACACTGCCTGAGAAGGGACTATAGGATTGCGCAGAAATGTCATTTGATTGACGCAGTATTGCGGCACAGAGACACTTCGCATACATTACCTGAGAAGGGACTATTGGAGGGCGCGGAAATGTTGATTGACGCAATATTGCGGCACAGAGCTGTGGCCCGATGCACCGCCTGAGAAGGGGCCATAGGAGGGCATCACAGTTGGTGATGTTGACGGAGTACCTAGCACGCGGGTGGAAAAAAAAGCCGCACACCCAAAAAGTGACCTTTCTGCTCGCTTTCTTATCCTCTCGATGTAGATAAAATAAATTTTATTTTTTAATAGGAAGAGAATCGATATCCTACAGATACTTGATATCAGAAATTTCGACTTTATTATCTTTTCATTGTTGTGATGAGAGGTCGCGAAGCTGAGTAAGGTCTCCAGGAGGTCTAGTGTTCTCACCTAAAACCGACTTTGGGTGTGCGGCTTTTTTCACCCGCGTGCCTAGGTAGTCACGCCGCAGCCGACGCCGCGTCAGCGAAACCTTGGAAGGGCTGTTTGAGTTGATGCCTCCCCGTGATCGCATGCAAACTAACTACCATCGCTGCCCGCAATTGCATGCAAACTGCCACCGCTACCCGCAATTGTGTGCTCGCCTGCTTTCGCTGGCCTCGTCTGCCTCTCTTGCAGCGCGTTCTTGCTTCTTCCACTTCTTTCACTGCTATCCCGATGGCCTCTCCTCCCGCAACGCCCCCCGCCGAGCCCCCTCCAGATCTCCAGTCTTGGAGATTCAAAGATTCGGGTGCGCCTTGCGAGTGGGCTGAGGAATATCGGCCTGGGGGTTTCCACCCAGTCAATCTTGGAGACACGTTCTATAACGGCAAGTACAAGGTAATTCGAAAGCTTGGAGATGGTTCGTTCTCTACTGTATGGCTAGCTGTTAGCACAGGGTGCGTTTCCTCCTATCTTTATTTCCCTATTTTTTTCGTCTTGCTTAGGTTCCGCATCCTACTTCTAACAGGAACTGTTGCTATAGCACGCCGCGGTATGTCGCCCTTAAGATTATGGTTGCTAAGGCCCCTACTACGAATACGGAGCTCCGCATTCTTGACAATCTTTCAAAACTGGCTCCTAGGGCCCAGCATATTACTGTACTGCTAGACACCTTTCAGCATCAAGGCATTAACGGGAAGCATCAGTGCCTAGTATTTGAGCCTATGGGCGCAACCGCTGCTTCGCTAGTAGAAGAACTGCCAGAGAACAAACCAAAGATGTACGGAAAGCAGCAGAGGTATCCTAAATGGATGGCCAAAAATATACTTCTCCATGTACTGCGCGGCCTCGCCTTCCTGCACCAAAATGGTGTAGTACACGGTGACGTCCAACCAGGCAATATACTCTTCTCTATCGAGGACATCAGCTATGTAGGAGAGGACAATCTAAAACAGGACGAGACTAGCACTGCGATACCCCTACACAGGGTCGACGGGAAGACCGACAGATGGGCGCCGAATAATCTCTATCTCAAACAGCCGCTATACGATCGCGTGCAACTTGGTCCAGAACTTTGCGTGAAGTTGTCAGATCTGGGGTCAGGTAAGCCGCCTACAAAGTAGCACTCTAAAGATATAAAAATATTGTATTCTAACTGCATGCCTGTAGCTTTCTGGTTGGCCCACCCGCCAAGCGATACAGTAACGCCTATTAGTCTCCGCGCCCCAGAGCTAATTCTGCACCAGCCGTTTGGCTGCGGCATTGACATGTGGAGCTTTGGGTGCCTAATGTTTGAGTTTCTAACGGGAAGGACGCTATTCGCCGTTGGGATGCTTGGAAACAACCAGAAAGAGCAAGATGATGCGGACGATGACCACCTTATCCAGCTCAACGACGTTATTCGACCTCTGCCCGACTCTATTATGACTGCTTGGCCGCGCGCTAGCCAGTGGTACAAACCGAACCGCCAGCGCCTACAGCCATACAGCAATGACGAACCGTACATACACCAGTCTCTTGAAGTGCTGTTTTTAGAGCATAGGCCGGCCGAAATTGGTAATGAGGAATCCGCAGTCCTATGCTCACTAATGCAGCAGATCTTGGAATACGACCCGGCGAAGCGGCCTTCGGCAGTGGATCTACTCAAACATCCCTGGTTCTCAGAATAGACATGTATCGTCTGTAGAAGCAGATCTAGTAGGGAAAAGATTGTAATCTTTTAGATGCGATATGAATATGAATTTTTATTAGGGATACGATACTTATACTTGCGCTGTGATTATGTTGTCGCACTTTTTCTAATCGACCAATTTACTTAAAAGCTAATTCAAGTCGAACAAACAGTGCGAACCACTTAGGATGATAAAACCACAAGTACAGTGTCCTACAAATAATTGGGACGCTATATATATAGATGCGGTGATCGTATGTATAATATGGGTCGGAATTCCTTGTGAGTTAAATTGTAGGATTTAGGTTGGTACACTAATTAAAGGCATTCCAGGCCGTTACTCTACGCCTCGCTCTACCGCACACGCACTTTGTGGGTAGACGAGCAGAAGGGGAACCAGTCGGAAAATCTACCGGATCTTGAGAGTAAGGGAGATAGCGAATAAACGCTATTATTGGGACAGCAGTGAGAGAGCTCGCTTAAGAACAAGCCTTGACATTCTCACCAATAATAGTAGATATCGATTACCCCGGAGTAATGATAGGACCCTGGCTTTTAGTTTGAAGAAGTGCTTTCCAACATGGTTCCGTTTTGGCTTGGAGGTAGAAGCACCAAAATAGTAAGGAGAATGCGACACTACAACAGGAGAACGAGAAGCTTCGGTAAGATAATTTTGTGCTACATGTCCGGAGTAGACAATCCTTCAAGATCTGGAGTATCACAAATACTATAGAGTCAACTCGAAATTGGAATTTGGATCAATCAATTTTATAAGTATCTGCAATTGAGGTGGACAAGCAATACCTATTCTGATCTATAGATTTTTGGGGCGACTACAAACCACACGGTATTGTATCAAACCTATTACTCTAGAAACATGCTCCGGCTCCTTTGTAATTTGACTCGACGCTGAGTATGGGGTGAATAAGGTTCCCTTTTGGTAGTTAACAGATCTAGATCTAGTGAGAGACAAATTACTTTAATCGTGCTGTTGGGAGTTGAGTTAAACGGCTCTAGTGTTGGGAGTCGGGTCAAACGACCCCGTTACCCTGTAACCCTATCACCCAGTTACTCGACTAGGCCATGGTTGCCTGCGCAGCAAAGCTTGGCAGGCACGTGCTGCAACGTATATGTATCGCGTTGCAGCTCTCTATAGAACAATCAATCTTCTACTTCAACTCGTTGCAACGATAGTGCTTGATTCAACCACCATACCTTTGCCGTATCAACACGTGCGACTGATCTCCTTATCTCATTTTAGCCGGGGGATTTTGGTAGTGACTTTCTTATAAATCAAAGTTAGCCTAGAAGGGAGATGAGGTGTGCTGTTGGCATAAGACAAACTGCAAATCTCATCGGGTCTGTATTCTCTGTTGGCAGTGTGAAAAATGGACGGATTATCCGATCCACGCTAGATCCATCAACACCACTTTAGGCGGATTCGGATTAGTGTTTTCCGATTCGTCCGTTTTTCACACTAAACACTGATCCGTCCGAATCTGTCTATTTTTCACACTGTCTGTTGGATGGTCAGTATTTATATCTATATACTAACAGACTACTTTCAACTCCGTAATTACCCTGCTGCACCACCCCAAATTACCTGTAAATTGTTCGCTATATATGCCGCTACTAGGCTTTGTAAATAGGTTTGTTAGATTTGCGGGTTACAAATTGATAGATGTGAATTGGAGTGAGAAATAAGTTGATTGATTGAAGCGAGTAAACTCAGTGATTGATTGATCTCTGTGTCTATCTCTGGCTCTGCGTTCTATCTATGTATCTACGCTGCAGCGGTCTCGGCTGGGTCTCGGATCCTCAGCACTCCTTCTGTTAAGGTGCTAGTTTCTTTGTTGTATTAGTTGTGCTAACGTAGTCTATCTCCTTGCATGTGAGATCCTTTGTTTGATTTCTTTGATCGTGAGGGTCGAGGTTGCGATCTTTTAGCTGCAGCGGGGTTAGCGGCTTGGCAATCGTCGCACTAGTGCGCTAAGCCAATTAGATCGCCGCACTAGCTTAACGAGCTAATTAATAGATTCTAGGTTAGCCTAGAATCTATTATATATCTCTATATATATACTATTATATATTTAATTATATATCTAATTATATATCTTATCTAATATACTTATTTAGTTTAGTAATTTATTAGTAAGTAAGATACTTATAAAATAATATTATAATTAATTTAAGCTAAGTTTAAGCTCTTTTAGTAAGCTCTAGAGAACTCTATAGAAAGCTAAAATAAGTAAAGTTATTAGGCTTAGTTAGTTATATATATTTAGCTTAAGTATAATATAACTTTAAGTTATTAACTACTAAAAGCTTTATAAAAGTATATAAGTAAATTAAAAAGTAATAACTAAAGTATATATTTTAATTATATAATAAGCTATTAATAAATTAATATATTATTACTTTTAGTTAGAAATTAAATTACTAATACTATTATAATAATATTATAAAAAAGTTATCTATTATATTTTTTATTTTTATACTAATATTATAAACTTACTAATATTATAAACTTACTAATATTTAACTACTTTTTTACTTTTAGTTAGTACTTAGTAAGCTACTAGGTATATATACCTAGTACTTAGTAAGCTACTAGGTATATATACTTAGTACTTACTTAGATAGCTTTATCTACTATTTACTCTTTTTAGTTAATTATTAAAACTACTTTATTAAGTTATCTTATATAAAGTCTACTTTATATAATAGTAGATTTCTATAAATATTTTATTTCTATAAGCTTTTTTATAACCTAAAACTATACTAGTAGCTTTTTTACTTATACTAGAGTTACTATAAAATAGCTAATTATAGCTAACTTTTAATTAAGCTTAGCTAGCTAAAAAGAACTATACTACTAGGAATTAGATCTTACTTTAGCTATAGCGTACTAAGTAGCCTTTTAAGTTTACTATATTATAGTTTTAGTTAAAGTTTTTAGTACTTTCTTTTTACTAGTACTAGCGCTAATATTCTAAAAAGAAATATATATAAAAAAAAAAGTTTAACTACTTTATAAGTTATAAAGCTTTAGCTTATACCTACTATATATACTTAAATAAAGGCGTACTTATACTAAGTATTAAATCTAAGTAGTAGTACTTAAGAAGGAAAAGACCTCTAAACTTATATAAATTACTAGTACGTAATTTATAAAAACTAAGTAATAAAGTACTTTAGACTTTACTAAAACCTTTACTAGCTAGCGCTAAAGATCTAAATCTTTATAAACTAATAGCTAAATATACTAATATAGTATATAACTACTATAACTTAGCTTATTATACTATAACTTAGTTATATAAAAAATCTTCTATCTCTTTAAAAGCTAGTCTCTTAAGCTAAAATAATACTAGCTTATAACTTCTTTATTACTTAAACTAAGTTTACTTATAAAATAAAGATATACTATAAATAGTAAACTATAAATCTAGTATAGAACTAAAAAAATACTTTAAAGCTACTATACTATAAAAAATCTATAAAATATACGCTAAAACTAAGTACTTAGAAAAATAGACCTAGAGACTTACTCTACTAGCTACTCTAATAAAAAAAGTACTAAGTAACTTCTAATAATATCTTAAGATCTTTTTATAAAGAAATAAAAAAAAATAAGTAATAGACTCTAAATCTTTTATTTAGCTAAGACTACTTAGTAAACTTAATTTCTAACCTAATATAGTTCTTTAATAAGTACTAAGTACTTTCTTAACTAATAGCTTTATAATAAAGTAAGTTACTTTTAACTAACTTATTATAAAAGAATTTAACTTAGATATAGACTTTACTTCTTTTAACTAAGGTAGCTCTTTAAAGTATAAACTTGTTACTAAAGTCTTTTTTAATAACTAGACTATATTAAATAACTTAATTAATAATACTAAATAAAATATTAGCTAAGTATTATTACTCTAGCTTATACCTAAGCTTAAAAACTTAGAAAAGCTAAAAGATAATTTACTACTAAAAATAGTTTTTATATTTTAAAATAAACCTAAGAAAGTACTTTCTAAGTTTACTAAGCTTTAACTTTTATTTTATACTTTATTACTAACTTTATACTAAAGAATTAAAAATAATAAACTTAGTAATTACTTATCTCTTAGAGAGTTTACTTTAGCTTTATTATTATTATATATAGTAGTTATAAATATGTAAATATAAGATATAATTAATATAGTAAATAAATAAAACTAGAAACTTATAGCTAAAGTAAGTAAAGTAAATAAATAACTTTTTTAATAAGATAACTAATTAGCTTAACTCTAAGAATACCTAGTATAATTACTACTAAACTATAACTATATTATAGAGTAATATAATACTTTAAGCTAAAGAGCTACTTAGTATAAAGCTTTATAAAAAGAAGCTATAGTAAAATATAACTACTTATATAAAGTAGTAATTTACTAAAAAGACCTAATAGCTAAATAAACTAAGCTAAAAACTTTTAAAATTAATATACTAGTATAGAAAGATATAAAACTACTTTATACTAAGATCTTACTATAAAGCTAGTAACCTAGCTTCTTTAAAAGAGAGTTTAAACCCTAAGTACTAGTAGTAGGCTACTATATCTTTAATAGAGAAGAGTTTACCTTAACTCTTTTCTTAACTATAGTAGGGTAACACGAAAAAAAAGCCTAAAAAAAGTTATAGTTTTTAACTAGTAATAACTTAACGAATACAATAGCTAAAAATATAAGTAGATTGAAATATTAAAGAAAAACTCTAGTATATTCTTTTAGCTTACTACGATTTTTGATTACTAAGCCTACTAGAGCTAAGATTCGAATTATTTCGAGGACTTTTTTTTAAGCTAACTTTAGAGCTTAATAGTTTTTTATTTATAGTAACCTTTTTTTATTTATTTTAGTATAAGTTAGATATATTTAATAATATTTATATAGTTTAGTTATACGTAAATCGAATTATTAAAAGTATAGATATTTAGTAAAAGGTATAAAATTAAGCTTTTAATAATAACTTATATTAAATAGCTATAACTTCTAAGTATAAATACTTAGTAAGATAAAAATTACTTTGTAAATAGTTTTACTAATACCTTTTTTTATATAATATATAGTTATCGATAGATTCTTAATGTATAAGTACTTATTTTTATTTTTTTCCTATTTTTAAGGATTCTACTAATATAAAAGTAGTTTATTTAGGAAAATTTCTTTAATATCTTTTAATTAGTTTAGTTTCTAATAAATTTTATACTTTTTTAATAAGATTTAGATCTAGGATATAGACTTAATAAAGAATAAGTTTTATCTTATATTACTTAAACTAATTACTAAGAGTAATAGCTTTATAAATTTAATAAATATTTTATAAATATTAATATCTTTGTATCTTACTTAGTAATCTATAACCTTAGATTAAAGTTCTCTTAATAAGTTCTTTTCTATTTATAAAAAAATAGCGTAAAATAGAGTTATAAAACTTTCTCTTTCTAATATACTTTTTAATATACTTATTATATACTATATCGATATAGTAAGTAAAATTAGAAGATTTACAATTAATTAGGACCTAAATAAACTCTAGGTTTAATCTTCTTTATATATTAATAGCTCTCTATACTTAGATTCTTATTTCTTTATATAATATAATAGTTAAGTAGTTAGTAATTAAAAGATAATTAATAGGAAAACAAAATAGATAAGATATAGGAAATTTTAGCCTATTAGAACTTTTTTTAAACTTATTTCTATTTGTTATAGAGACTATTTCTTTTTTAACTTCTTTTTTACTTTTTTTTTAGTAATATTTATACCTAATACCTTTCTATATCTTAAAATATATATTTTTTAATATTAATTTTGCTATTTTTTAGCTTACTTAGTTACTTAATATAATAGGAAACTCTTTTTTAGTATTTTATTTATTAATTAGGAGCTTTTTACTAGTAATTTTAAGAGTATACCTTTTTTACTTAATAAAATATAGTAAGACCTTAATAGAGATATTAATCTTATTTTTAAATAATAATCTCTTATTTATTATCTTAGGTTTTCTTATTTAGTCTCTATTTAGTTATCTTTTTTCTCTTAATTTTAACCTAGTAACTTACCCTTCTATATCTTAGGTAATAGAAAGTAGACTATAATTTTTTTTTCTAATTCGATTTATACTAGCTTTAATAAATCTATAGTTTCTTTTTAGAATACTAGTAATAGTAAAAAGAAGTATATTAGAAAAGTAAAGTAAGTTAATTTTAGGTTTAAATTTAAAGAGGTTTATAGATAATTATTAAGGATTTAGAAAAATAAGAAAAAAAACAAGACTAGAAGTTATTTTACTCTTATTATACTAATAAAAAAGTTATTTATTTAGTAAGTTTAGCTTATATAATAAAGTTACTACTTTTTTCTATTTAAAATAACTAAATAAGTAGATAACAAATAATATTTAAAAATTTAGTTATATAATCTTTACTAACTTATTAAAGACAAAATTAAATAAAATTAGAATTTAATTTACTAATAAAAAAGTTCTATAATTTTAAATTTTACAAAAAAAAAAGTCCTTAAAATAGCTCGAATCCTAGCTCTAGTAGACTTAGTAATTAAAAATCGTAGTAAGCTAAAAGAATATACTAGATTTTCTCTTTTATATTTCTATCTACTTATATTTTTAGATATTAAATTCGTAGAGTTATAACTAGTTAAAAACTATAACTTTTTTTTAGGCTTTTTTTTCGTGTCACTATACTATAGTATCTAAGAGCTAGCCTTTAATTTTTACTAGTATAAAGAATAAGAAGACTACTTTATAAAACTCTTATAATTTTTAATTATAAGATACTATATAGATATTATATCTTAATTTAGTCTATATATAATTACTTTATTACTAATAAAAAAAATATTAGCTTATAAACCTAAGCTAATATTATTATATACTACTATATAAAATTAGCTTACTTATACTTTACTATCTTAAATAGTATTACCTACTTATACTAAGAAGAATTTATATATTTTTTTATACTTTTCTACTAATTTAGTAATATAGATATAATAATAGAGTTACTTAGTATTAACTATAAATAACTTTCTTTAGAGTATTAGTAGATTAAGAGTTAATAACTAAAGCTTATATAGTAATCTACAATAAACTATAAATAATAAAATATATTTTATAACTATTAAGTATTATTACTTATAGTTAATAATTAAATTACTAATAATATCCTAATAATATATATTACTACTAACTATATACTTAAAGCCTTTAGTTAGCTTTATAACTTTATATTTACTAAGATAGTAAATTTATAAATTTATTACGTATTAGCTTTATAACTTTATATTTACTAAGATTATAAATTTATTAATTTGTTACGTATTTAGGTTATAGTTAGTTTTCTAATTAGGTTCGTCTACCTATAAGTTATATACGTTATTATCTTTTACTATAGAACTAATTAGCTCTATTTAGTTTTTTCTCGTTATAACTATAACACTATCTCCTCCTTTAAGTAGGTCTTTATTTCTCTATTCTAAGGCTAAAGTTATTAGTCTAGTTTCTTTATTAATTTCTAGTTCCTTATTACTCCTTATACCTTTATATTCCTAGCGTAATAAGCTTCTTCTTATAGCTTGTATTATTTATAATAGAGTTAAAATATTTCCTTATTACTATTATACTAAGCTAGGTCTCTTGTATCTTATATCCTTAAAGGATAGTAAATATTACAATAAATATATTCTTACTAATATTTAGTATAAGTATACTTCTTTAAGTATCTTACTTACTAAATATAAGTATTTAATTACTATATAGTCTCTTTCTACTAAGTTATATATAGAGAGCTATTAATAAAGCTTAAGTATAATTATTATTATAGTTTACTAAAGCTAAAGCTAAGTATAAGTTAACTTTTTATAACCTAGTAAAGCTTTATTCTTATATTAAGTATCTTTATAAGATAAAAGATTATAATAATACTAAGTTATCTAAATAGTCTTATATAATAGAGGCTAAGATAGACCTAGAAGATAAAATAAGGGCTACTCTAGCTCTTATATTAAACGTTCTAGTTATTTCTCTATCTATTAGTAGTATTGTAAGTTTTCTTAGTTTACTATAAGGTAATCTAAAGGGTTTTAACTTTAGAACTCTTCTAGTTTCTTAGAGTAGTTAAAGTTATCTTCTAGTTCTTATATATCTTTCTATAGTTTCTTTTTCTTGTCTATACCTATTTATTTTACTAAGTAGTAGTTCTTTCTATTATAGAACTAGTATTATAAGATTTCTTTTACTTTTTATCCTTTTTATTCTCTATATGTATCTACTTTATATACTAGTAGTTCTACGTTTTATAGTACTATCTTAAGTAGTACTATATAGAAAGTTAGATATATCTTTATTTTACTTAGTAGCTTTAATTTAAATATAACTAGTATAATTTCTTTCTTAATTTTATATAGTCTTATTTTAATATAGTCTAGTTTTAAACTTAGTCTCTTACTATTAATATTCTTTTAAACTAACTATACTTTTTTCTCCTCTTTAAATTAAGGTCTTTCCTTGTATTTCTTATTATACTACTTTACTATATAATTATACAAGAATTCTATATCTTATTTTAGTTAATTATATATTTATTTTATTCTATTTATAAAGTTTTCTCTTTTTAGTAACTAAGATTCTATATTTCTTAGTACTTTATATATATTAGGATTAAATTTATAGTTTATAAAAAAAAGTAATACTTTTATTACTATATTCTTTGCGCTATTATATACTAACTATACTATAGGTAGTAACTATACCTAATTATTTTAGTTATAGTTAAATTAGTATCTTAAGTACTATTCTACTATTTAGTTTATACGTTCTAATTATTTATCTATTTATAGATAATACGCTATTAACATTTAATATTATATTCCTAATTATACTATTATTATCTACTATATTTTTAATATAAATCTTACGTTTCTATCTATAATAATCTTATCTAGTAGACTATATTAGCTAACTATAGTCCCTAGAACCTAATATATAGTAACCTCTATTCTACTTTTTTCTTTATATAGTCTAAAGTATAAGTACTTTATAAGTTTATCTACTATTATTAGGATTCTATTATACTTAACTCCTAATATAGAGTCTTTTAACTTAAGTAGCTTTGTAATAAAGTCTATTATAATAACTCCTTAAAGATATTCTAGTATTTTAACTAGTTATAATCTTCTATATAGTACGTATTAGTTATACTTATTTCTAAAATACTCTATATAATTTCTTAGTACTTCTATTACTAGTTATCTTACTTTTAGTATATAATAGTCTCTTAAAAGTTTATATAATAGGTTAGTTACTAGGGTTGACTTCTTAGTGCCTAAAGATTATTAGTAGATTACAAGTTAATATTAAATACTTATATAGTAATCTATAATAACTATAAACAATAGAAGATGTTTTGCAACTATCTTGTATTAGTATTCTATAGTTAAAGGATTAAATTACCGATACTATCCTAATAATATACATTACTACTAACTATATACTTATAGTTCTTAGCTAGCTTTGTGCTTCGTGTTTACTAAGATCGCAAATTATAAATTTATTACGTACTTAGCTTTATACTTTATTTTTACTAAGATTGCGAATCGCGAATTTATTATATGTCTCTATTATAGTTAGTTTCTTAATTAAGTTTATTACTCTATAGGTTGTATGTATTGTTGTTATCTATAGTAGAGCTAATTAGTTTAAAATAGCTTTCTCTTATTACAGCTATAACACTATTCCCCTCTCTAGGTAGATTTTTATTTCTCTATCCTAGGCCTAAGATTTTTAGTCTAGTTTCTTCGTTTATTTCTAATTCTTTATTATTTTCTATATCTTCGCGTTCTAACTACAATAAACTTCTTCTTATTACTTGTATTACTCGTAACAAAGTTAAAATATTTCCTTGCGCCTATTATTCTTAGTTAAAGCTTACTTGTCTTGTATCTTTAAAGGATAGTAAGTATTATAGTAAATATATTCTTGCTAACGTTTAATATAAATATATACCTTCTAGTATTTCTCTTACTAAGTATAAGTGCTTAATTTCTATATAGTCTCTTCTTACTAAGTTGTATAGGGCGAGCTATTAACTAGGCTTAAGAGATACTATTATTATAGCTTATAGAAGCTAAGGCTAAGTGTAAGCTAACTCTTTATAAGCTAGTAGATCTTTATTCTTGTATTAAGCGTCTTTATAAGATAAAAGCTTATAATAACACTAAATCGTCTAAATAGTCTTATACTTTAGAGGCTAAGATAGACCTTAAAGATACTATCTAGGCTACTCTAGCTCTTATTACATTAGACGTTCCTAACACCTCTCTATTTAGCGCTAGTAGTACTAGTTTTCTTAGTTTACTATAAAGTAGTCTAGAAAGTTTTAACTTTAGAACTCCTCTAGTTTCTTAAAGTAGTTAAAGTTTTCTTCTAGTTCTTATATATCTTCCTATAGTTATCCTTTTTTATCTATACCTATCTATTTTACTAGGTAGTAGTTTCTACTATTATAGAACTAGTATACTAGGATTTTTTTAACTTCCTATTCCTCTTATTCTCTATACGTGTCTACTTTGTATACTAGTAGTTCTACGTCTTGTAGTACTTATTCTAGTAGTAATATATAGAATGTTAGGTGTATCCTTATTTTATTTAGTAGTTTTAATTTAAATATAACTAGTGTAACTTTCTTTTTAATTTTATATAGTCTAATTTTAACGTAATCTAGTTTTAAACTAGATTGTTTACTCTTAATATTCTTCCTAACTAACTATACTTTTTCTCCCTCTCTAAATTAGGGTCCCTCTTTATATTTCTTATTGTAGTACTTTACTATTTAATTATATAGGAATTCTACGTCCTATCTTAATTAATTATATATTTCTTTTATTCTATTTATAAAGTTTTCTCCTCTTAGAGTCTAAGATTCTATACTTTTTAGTATTTTATATACACTAGAGTTAAATCTATAGTTTATAAAGAAAAGTAATACTCTTATTACTATATTCTTTACGCTGTTGTATGCTAGTTGTGCTATAGGTAGTAGTTATACCTAGTTATTCTATTTGTAGTTAAGGTAGTATCTTAAGTATTATTCTACTATCTAATTTACTTATTCTAATCATCTATCTATTTGTAAATAATATACTATTAATATTACGTGTCGTATTTCTAATTACGCTGTTATTATTCCCTATAGTTTTAATGTAAATCGTACGTCTCTATCTATAATAATCTTATCTAGAATACTATACTAGCTTATTATAGTTCCTAAGACCTAATATATAGTAACTTCTATTCTACTTTTCTCTTTATATAGTCTAAAGTATATATACTTTATAAGTTTATCTACTATTATAAGTATTCTATTATATTCTACTCCTAATATTAAGTCTTTTAACTTTAGTAGTTTTATAATAAAGTCTATTATTATTGTTCTCTAGAGTTACTTTAGTACTTTAACTAGTTATAGTATTCTATATAGTGCGTATCTATTATACTTATTTCTATAATATTCTATATAGTCTTGTAGTACTTCTTTTACTAGTTATCTTACTTTTAGGATATAATAATCCCTTAATAGTCTATTTAGCGTTTTCTCTATTCTTTAGTATCTATATACTAGTAGCTTATAGAATTATTGTATAAATTCTCTCTAGATTTTTCCTAGAATATACATTCTTCTATAGGCTTATACGAATCCTTTTTAAGTTTCTAGCTTTTCTATTTCTTTAGATACTTTTTGCGTTATTTTCTAAATCTATTCGTCTAGCTTGCTATTCTTTCTTTTAAGTATTACGGCTATTTTTAATATATTTAAGACTAAATATCTTTCTTTATTCTTAACTAGAACTATACTAGTAGCGCTTACTTCTTCTTATAAGTCTAGTCTTTTACTAAGGGCGTCTATAAATTAGTTATCTTTCTCTTTTATATATATAATTTCTATATTAAATATTAATAGGAATTCCTACTATCTTGTATAGTACTAAGATAGTTCTTTATTTATTATAAATCTTATAAGATTCTTATAATTAGTATAGACCTTTATCTTATACTTTACTCCTTATAAGTATACTCTCTATTACTTAAATACTTTATAGATTACTAGTATCTCTTTGTTATAGATTAAGTAATTAAGTTCTATTCTTTTTATTTTTTTAGAGAAGTATTTAACTAGATATTCTTTTTTAGTTTTTAGATCTTCTTATATTAGTGCTATTCTATACACTAAGTTAGATACATCTATTTTTACTATTACTAGTAGGTCTAGGTTATATATTCTAATAACTAGGTTTTCTATAAACTTTCTCTTAATCTTATTAAATACTTTGTTATATTCTTTTATTTATTTAAATAGTATTTCTTTCTTTATAGGTCTTGTTATTAGTTTTATATCTTTAAACTATCTTACTATTAACTTTCTATAATAGTTTACTAACCTATAAAATTATTATACTTCTTTTAGGTTCTTTAGTATTAGCTATTTGTTAATTAACTTAATCTTTTCTAGGTTAATTTTAATTTTTCCTAGTTTAATAATAAATCTTAGGAAGTCTATTTCTTTTATATAGAATTTGTATTTTCTTATCTTAAGAAATAGTTTACTATTTACTAGCTTTTCTAGTACTTTGTATATATATTTTACGTATTCTTCCTCTATTTCTAAGAATATAAGGATATTATCTAGGTATACAAATATAAATACATCTAAGTACTCTCTTAGTACTATATTAATTCTTTCTTAGAAGGCTGCTAGCGCGTTTGTTAAGCTAAATAGTATAACTAGGTATTTGTATAGTTTATACTATATTCTAAATACTATCTTCTATTTATCTCTTTTCTTAATTCTAATCTAGTAGTAGGCGTTTTAGATATCTAGTTTTGTAAAGATTCTTACTTTTTATAGCTTATCTTGTATCTTATCTATTTATAGTAAGGGGTATTAGTTCTTATTTATAATTACGTAAGTTTTTCTAAAGTCTACGCTAAGTCTTTTATTATCTATCTCTTTTTTATCTATAAAAATAAGTCTATATACTACTAAGGACTTAGATTCTTATATCTATCCTTTCTAATTGTATTTTTAATAAATACTTATTTAATTTTAGATTTTTTTTCTATTTTTCTATATACTAGGCTCTATCCTACATTTTTGTCTTCTTTTAAGTCTATTACTAAGTCTTATAGCTAATACTTTAGAAGGTAATCTTCTAGCTCTATAATCTACTTTTCTTATTTCTTATATTTTTTAAGGAATTCTCCTTTGTAGGTGCTTATATTAGCTTTTAATATATTTATTTTATAGTTGTTAATCTTTCTTATTCTTTAATTAATATATATATTAGTTATCTATAACTATAGTATACCTAATATTATATTTTATTTATTATTAATTGTTATTATATCTATAACTATATTCTTAATTATTATTCTTTCTAGTTCTAATATAGAGGAAACTATTTTAAACCTTATAGGTTCCTAAAATAGTTTTCCTTTAATTATACTTAGTTATTAAGGGTATTTCTTTATTATATACTTTATTCCTTATATTTTTATAAACTTCTTTAATATAAAGTTTCTTATAGCTCTACTATTAATTATTAATTATACTTTCTTTCTTTAGTATATACTTATTTTTATAATGTGTAGGCCTCTTATACTTTCTAGCTATTCTTACTTAGGTAATTTTATAAATTATCTATTCTTCTAGGGCTATAGCCTTACTTTAAGTTTATATTCTTTATATTTTAGATATTTGTTATACGTATATTTATACTATAGTCCTCTTTAGACGTATTTCTTAGATAGTTTAGGTCTAGGCCTTACTACTAGGTATCTATCTTCTAGAATTATTTCTTATCCTTAGATATCTTCTACTAGAATTACTCTTATATAGTTATATCCTTTTCTTTTTATAGGATAAGCTTTATTATTTACTTTAGGGTTCCTATATATAATACATTTCTTATCTAGGTATAATATTTATAATACTTTAAAATATACTAGGTGTTTTAGGTTTATAATCTTGTTGTCCCCTTCCTAGTACTTATCTTTTCTAGGTATATCTATTATTAGGATATAGTATACTACTAGTATTCTTAGTATATAGGCTTTATTAATCTATTATATTTTTCTTACTAGATACTACTACTCTCTTTATATAGGTATTCTTCTTACTATAACTATATATTACTTTATCTATTCTTAGAATAGTATAAACTTTATTTCTTTAAGATTGCGTTCTTTCTAGTCTTTGTATACTTCCTTTATACTTATAACTATTAAGTATATTTAAACGAATTTCTATTTTTTATTTTATTCTTCTATATTTATTATTATATAGCTATTATAGCTATATATATCTAGCTAGGTATACTCTATACCTTTTATACTAACTTGTCTCTTACTTCTTTATAGTCTTTTAGGGGAAGTTGTAGTAGTCTCTTTATCTAGTACTAGTTCTTTAGCCTAGATTAATAGTACTAGGGGCTCTTCCCCTTCTAGATCTTCTACTAGTATATCTATTATATATACTATTTCTTCTAGCTACGCTTTTATTCTATTTTCTTTTGTTATAGCTACTCTATATCTCTATTTCTATAAGAACTACGCTACTCCTTATTTACTAGAAAGATATATATAGTAGTTTTTATTATAATAAAAGGTCTAATAAAGTATTATATATTATACTTCTTTACTCCTAACTACTTTCTCCTAAGGTTTAGCCTATACTTATAGTGCTTCTTTCTTCTTTTTAGTTATTTTTAACTAAGTCTCTTTATCTTTCTTAGTATTCTTACTTCTATAGTCTTTTATAAAGTGTCCTAGTTTCTTATATTTATAATATACTATATCTTTTTTTAACTTTAATTAGTAGTTCTTTATATAGTAGCCTAGCTTACTATAGTTAAAGTACGTAAAGTCTTTATTTTTCTTCTTTTTTCTATCCTTATTAGTATTAAAGACTATAGGGTCTCCCTTGTTATAGTTCTAGGTGTAACCTCTATACTTGTTCTTTTTCTATTCTTTAAGATTGTTATTAATTTATATTACTTATTACTTTAGAGCTTCTAGTATTTATAGTTTCTCTATATAAATTATTTTGTATTAGATTTTTAAGTTAAGTCTTTGTTTAAATTGTAATATTAAAGCTAACTTGTTCTATTCTATATTTTGTAATAGTTATTTAAACTATAATATATATTCTAGAATACTCTAGTTTTATATAAGCTTTTCTAGCCTTTCTTTAGCTTATTAGGTAATGTTTATATCTCTAAATACTACTCTTATTTGTCTAGTAAAGTATTTATAACTTCTAAAGATAGCTCTTATTTTATCCTTCTAGGTTATTAGGGCGTATATTATATAGTCTATCTAGTAAGGTTTAAACTATCTTATTGCGTTTTCTTTAAGATATATTCTAATATATATTACCTTCTTCTCTTCTATATTAAAGTGTAGTACTTATATATTTATCTAAAGTTATACTAAAGCTATAAAAGGTCTTAGTTTCTCCTTTATTCTATTAAATTTCTTAAAGATAGGTATCTTTAGTAGTTTCTTTGTTGCACTTATTTCTAGGCGTTATATAATTAGTTCTATTTAGTTTTGTCCTTTAATAATAGCTTTAATCTATACCTTATCCTACTTTACGTACTCCTAGAGTTCTTTGTTCTAGGTTTCTAAGGCGTTAATTACTATTTTTATATCTTCTTTTTTAGAGATTAGGTTATTTATATAGTTTTTAATATCCTTTTATACTATATTATCTAACTTATAACTACTTATAGGTGCCTTAGTTACTCTCTTAGTTAAACTTTCTACTATCGTGTTAGCTAGACTGTGCGCTACTTACGCTTCGCTTCTCTTAATAACTAAATTAGCAAGGTGTTATAGGTGTTACTAGGGTCGACTTCTTAATACCTAAGAGTAGTTAGTAGATTAAAAGGTAATAACAAAAGTCTATATAGTAATCTATAATATACTGTAAATAATAAAAGATGTTTTATAACTATCTTAGTATTATTGCTTATAGTTAATAATTAAATTGCTAATACTATCCTAATAATACGTATTACTACTAACTATATACTTATAGTAATCTATCTATACGACGTTATAGATTACTACTAATCTATTTGTACGTAACTATAGATTATTGCTACGTGTCTTAGTTGTAGGTAGTCTCCTAATTAAGGTTATTACCTTACTTGTCCTATGCTTCGTTAGCACCTAAGTTAAGACTAATTAGCTCTATCTCGATTTCTCTTGTTACTCCTGTAACACTTATATAGTATTATCTAATTTATAACTACTTAGATGTACTTTACCTCTTTTCTTAGTTATACTTACTACTATCGTGTTAGCTTAGACTTTACGCTACTTACGCTTCGCTTTTCCTAATAACTAAATTAGTAAGGTATAATAGAGTTACTTGTATTAACTTATAGTAACCTATTTAGAGTATAATTAGATTAAGAAGTAATAATAAAAGCTTATATAGTAATTTAGTAATAAGCTATAAATAATAGAAAATATTTTATAACTATTAAGTATTGTTACTTGTAGTTAATAATTAAATTACTAATAGTATCCTAATAATATATATCTTACCTACCTATATACCTTTACTTTAGTCTTAATCTATAATATTATCTTATAGATTACTAATCTATTGCACGTACTTAGAGATTACTATATTACGTGTCCTAATTATAGGTTACTTTCTAATCTAGCTTATTACTCTACTTATCTTATATTTTATTATTACTTAAGTTAAAGCTAATTAGTTCTATCTTAATTTCTCTTATTAGATTCGTAATAATAAAACTTAGAAAGATTAGAATTAACTTAAAAAAGATTTAGTTAATTATAGAATAGCTAATAATAAAAAATCTAAGAGAAGTATAATAGTTTTATAGACTAGTTACCTTTTATAAAAAATTAATAGTAAAATAGTCTAAAAAAATAAAACTAATTTCTAAACTTATAATAAATAATCTACTATTTAAATAGAAAAAAGAATATAATATAGTATTTAATAAAATTAAAAAAAAGTTTATAGAAAACCTAGTAATTAGAATATATAACCTAGAACTACTAGTAATAGTAAAAATAGATATATCGAATTTAGTTTATAGAATAGTACTAATATAAGAATACTTAGTTAAATATATCTCTAAGAAAATAAAACTAGTACAGCTTAACTACTTAATATATAATAAAGAAATACTAGTAATCTATAAAGTATTTAAATAATAGAAAGTATACTTATAAAAAGTAAAATATAAAATAAAGGTTTATAATATATAAGGACCTATTATAATACTATATAAGATAGTAGGAATTCCTATTAATATTTAAACTTAAGATTATTTATATAAAAAAAAAGATAACTAGTTAGTAGGTACTTTAAGTAAAAGACTTAATTTATAAGAAGAAATAAATATAACTAGTATATTTTTAGTTAAGAATAAAGAAAGATATTAAGTCTTAAATAAACCTAAAATAGCTATAACACTTAAAAAGTAAGTAGTAAACTAGATAAATAAGTTAAAAAAAAGACAATAAAAGCTTTTAAGGAAATAGAAAAGCTAGAAACTTATAATAGATTAGTAGAAATCTATAGAAGAATATATATTCTAAGTAGAATTTAAAGAGAATTTATATAATAATTCTATAAACTACTAGTAAATAGATACTAAAAAATTAAGAAAATACTAGATAAGATTTTAAAAGATTATTATATACTAAAAGTAAAATAACTAGTAATAGAAGTACTATAAAACTATATAGAATATTACTAAAATAAGTATAAATAATATATACTCTATAGAAAATTATAACTAGTTAAGGTACTAAAGTATTTTTAGAGAGTTATTATAATAGACTTTATTATAAAGTTTCTTAAGTTAAGAGACTTTATATTAAGAGTTAAGTATAATAGAATTATAATAATAGTAAATAAACTTATAAAGTATATATACTTTAGATAATATAAAGAAAAAAGTAGAATAGAAGTTACTATATACTAAGTCCTCGAGACTATAGTTAGCTAATATAGCCTACTAGATAAGATTATTATAGATAGAGACGTAAGATTTATATATAAAATATAGTAAATAATAATAGTATAATTAGGAATATAATAATAAATATTAATAGTATACTACTTAAAGATAGATAGTTAATTAAAATAAATAAACTAATTAGTAGAATAGTATCTAAGATACTACTTTAACTATAATTAAAATAACTAGGTATAGCTACTACTTATAGTATAGTTAGTATATAATAGTATAAAGAATATAGTAATAAAAGTATTACTTTTCTTTATAAACTATAAATATAATCCTAATATATATAGAAATCTAAAAGATATAGAGTTTTAGTCTCTAAAAAGAGAAAACTTTATAAATAAAATAAAATAGATATATAATTAACTAAGATAAGATACTAAGTTTTTATATTACTAAGTAGTAAAGTACTATAATAAGAAATACTAAGAAGGACCCTAATTTAAAAAGGGAGAAAAAGTATAGTTAGTTTAAAAAAATATTAAAAGTAAATAACTAGCTTAAAACTAGACTACGTAAAGATAAAACTATATAAAGTAGAAAAGAAAGTTATACTAGTTATATTTAAGTTAAAACTACTAAGTAAGATAAGAATATACTTAATATTTTATATAGTACTACTTAAAATAGTACTATAAAACGTAAAACTACTATTATACAAAGTAAATATATATAAAGAATAAAAAAAATAAAAAGTTAAAGAAATCTTAGTATATTAGTTTGTTAATAGAAAAAACTACTACTTAGTAAAATAGATAAGTATAGATAAGAAAAGGTAACTATAAAAAGATATATAGAAACTAGAAGATAATCTTAACTACTTTAAAAAACTAAAGGAGTTCTAAAATTAAAATTCTCTAAACTACTTAGTAGTAAACTAAGCGAACTAGTACTACTACTAATAAATAGAGAGGCGCTAAGAACATATACTAAGAGAGGAGCTAGAGTAGCCTTAATAGCTTCTTCTAGGTTAAGCTTAGCTTTAAAAGCTTTTAACTATACTTTTATCTTCTAAATATAAACTAAATATATATAATTTTTTACTTATATACTTAGAATCTAATTATACTTAGCTTTAGCCTTTATAAATTCTAATAGTAATTTCTCTTTAGTATAATTAATAGCTTCTTTTATAATTACTTAGCTTAAATATAAAAGTAACTATAATATACCTATATTTAGCTATAAAAACTCTAGAAATATTATATAAACTATAAACGTTTATATAAATATATAGTTTATAGGCCTAACTATTATTTATAAAAATATAATAAATAGATTTAGTTTTAAGTAATTAGTAATAAGAATAAAGAAATATTTTAATATATTTATATAGTATACAATCTACTAACTATAGATAAAAAAAAGTAGATTTAGAAAGTATAAAAAAAAAATAAAGAACTCTATATAGATAAAGAAATAAGATTAATAACTTTAGCTCTAGAGTAAAAAAATAAGAGCTTACCTAAAAAGAAGAATAGTATTATAAATATAATAATAGAAACTAATATAAAACTAATTAGTCTTAACTTAAGTACTAATATAGATTAAGATAAGTAAAGTAATAACCTAGATTAAAAGATAACTTATAATTAAGATATATAATAAATTAGAAATTTATAAGTATATATAATAGATTAGTAATCTATAGAAGTATATTATAAATTAAAACTAGGATAAAAGTATATAAGTAAGTAGGATAGTATTATTAGGATAGTATTAGTAATTTAATTATTAACTACAAGTAATAATATATTAATATTATAAAATATCTTTCTATTATTTATAGCCTATTACTAATTACAAATATAAGCTTTTATTATTAACTTCTAATCTACTAATACTTCTAATAAGTTACTTTAAGATAATATAAGTAACTCTATTATATTAAGTATTATTAATAAGCTAGTACTTTTAGTTTTTTTTTTTACTAAGAACTAAAAGTTATTATATAAGCTATTCCTTAACTTAAAAACTTTTTAGTTTAGCTATTTCTAATTATTTTATTAACTATATCTTTTAGTTTATAAAGTATAAAGAAGCTATTTTCTTTTTAAGCTTTATAAGAAACTATATTAATTTAAATTAGTAAGATAATATTAAAGTAGATAAAACTAAATTCTATAAAGTTAAAGCTTAATATAGCTTCTTAGTATAACAAAACTTTAATTTATATTTTTTTTTCTTTTAGCTATAGCTAGTTAGTAATCTTTATCTTTATTAGCTACTTTTCTATAACCTAAGTACTTATAGAAAAAAAAGTAGTCTTATTAGTAATATATTATTAGAATTATTTCTAGCTTTAGTTATTATTTACTAGCTTCCTAAGTTCTACTCTTACTTTTTAGTCTAATTAACTTTTTACTTTATAAGGCTATACTAAAAAGTTATAAACTAGTTATACTTTTTTACTTTTTAACTTATATATAGTATTTAGCTTAAATTATAGCTTTATTTCTAATAAGCTTTTAAGTATTTATTTTCTTTTTTTTACTTATTTTTATATCTTTATAAAGTTTTCTAAGATTTCTAAAATACTTTTATCTAAAGAAATAATAGCTTATTTTATAATTACTAGTATAAATACTAGGTACTATTAATAGTTTTTTAAGTATCTTTTTTTTATTTTTTTATTTTCTAAGTATCTATTTATAGAACTATACTTCTAATAGTAAAGTTTTTTATTAGTTTTACTATTATTATTATATTTATCTATTTAATACTTTTTATTCTATTAAATATTACTATAAACTTTATAGAAGTATTTTTAGTCTTAAACTAAACTTTAAAGTATATTTAGCTATTATCTTTTTATTTAAAAAAGTATTAATAATCTATTATAAAAAAGTTTTTAAAAAGAATTAAATAAGAAAAACTTCTTATAATAAAGAAGTTAGACTAAACTTTAATACTTTTAATTATAACTAGTATACTTTATATAATCTTTTTAAAAGACTTTTTTACTTTTTTATAGTAACTAGCTATACTCTAGCTATTTCTTTAGGTATAGAGGTTATACTTAAGCTAGTAGCTAGAGCTATCTTAAAGTTAATTATATTAAGTTCTACTTTTAAGTTAAGTAAAGCTAGTATTATAGAGTTGTATACCTAATATAGATTTAGGGCCTAAGAGCTTATTAGTCTTAGGGATCTTAAACTTTATTAGCTAAACTAACTCTAAATATTATTTACCCTCTTATAGGTTATATCTTATAACCTAAAGGCTTATTAGCTACTCTTTCTTACTTTTCCTCCTTAATAGTTTACTTCTTTATAAGCTCTTAGTACTTATATTTCTCTAGTAACTACCTACCCTCTTTTTACTATTCTTTTCTTTATAATACTCTACTATATACTTCTCTCCTTATATAGAGCTTAGTCCTATTAAGCTACTATACTTAATTAAGAGCTTCTAGCTTAGAGAGAGAGTAAAACCTACTTTAACCTATAAACCCTTTTCTTATTTTGTTAGCTACAAGGTACTTAAACTATTAGATCTAAAATAATTTAGATTTGTAATTTAGCCCTACTCTATAAATAGTCTAGTATCTAGCGCTAACTATATATATAGTTAGAGAGTAACTTAGGCTTTTTAGCTAAAATATTAATATTAACAAAAGAGAATAAAGATATTAAGTCTCTAAGAGCTTTCTTCCTCTTAAATAACTTATAGCCCTTTAGGTATTAATTACTATATATTATCTACAAACTACTAATCTAACCCTAGCTATAGCTACAACCTACCTAGGCCTACCCTAGAGGAACGCTAGCCTTGTTAGCGCCGTTACCTAATACAAAGCTTAAGTTACGCCGCCTCTATTTTTCTATATTAGCTATTGTTTTTATTTTAGAGCGTCTATAGCTTAGGACTTTAAAGATACTACTTTTATCCTCTATTTATAATACCTTTCTCCTAAGAGCTCTAGATCTAATATCTAAGAGGTTGTTTATAGAGTATTTATATAGTTTCTAGGTTATTTAATAAAATTTTTATATAGACGTGTTATATAGCTTATAGTAGTAGCTACCTATCTTCTTACTATTTCTTTTTATATACGTTTTATAAGCTATAGTAGTTTTTACCTTTCTATAATAGTTCTTTTACTTAATACGTCTCTACTTACTAAATTCTTCTCTTACTTATTAATTTTTAATAGCTAGCTCTTTTCTTATATATATATATTTATTAGTTAAGCTAGCGTAGGGCCCTTAGGCTTTTATATTTAAACGTCTTTACTAGTAGTTAGGCTCTTATAGTTATTTACTTCTATAATTTTTAGTAAAGTTATAAACGCTCCTTAGAAGCGTACTTAAACTTTATCTCTCTATTTTTTATTTTATTTTCTTCTTCTTTTCTTTAAGCTTATCTTAGCTACTCTATACTCTCTTACTATTTTCTTTGCTCTATTCTTTTATTTACTTTCTACTTTAATTATTATAGCTACTCTTAACTTCTAACTTAGGTTCTATATAGCTAGCTAGCTTAGCTAAAGTAACTATAGTAGTAATAATCCTTCTTAGCTACTTTATAACCTAGGTAAACTACTCTTAGGTTACTATTAAACTAAGAGTAAAGCTTCTCGCCCTATTTCTATAATATATTATTTCTAGTATAAAAGTAAGTATCTATTCTTCTTACTTATAAGCTCTTAGGTCTTACTAACTACGCTTTTCTCTTAGTTATTACTTATTTCCTTAACTACTCTCTCTTACTTAACTTACTTTATAACCTTTTTAACTAAGCCTTTAATATTTTTAAAGAGTATAACTTTAGCTAGCTTCTTTTCTTTATCTAAGAGTTTATATATACTTACTATAACAAGCGTAAAAATAAGGCTTGCTAGTAGAATAGTCTCTATAATATTTGTTCCTACAACCCTAATAGCTTTTTCTATACTTCTAATAGCTCTTAGTCTCTTTTCTACTAGCTATACTATTAGGCACGCTATTATAAGAGTTAAGAGATACTTACTTAAGACTCTTTAGCTACTTAGGCTACGTACTTATAAGATCCTTCTTTAATTAATAATCTTTAAGAGATATAGGCCTATTATAAGGCTATAGTCTACGTAAGTTAGTATACTTAGAAGACTATTAGCCTTTATAGGGCCTTACTACTAGGGCTACTACTACTAAGCTCTAATAGGGCTATAGCTTGTAGTTCTAAAGAAGAAGGTAATTATATCTATACTACCTATATTTATAGTAGTATTAGATACTCTATTTTCTTTAATAATAAAGGTATTATCTACTTTAATAGCTCTTATATTTATTATTATATTTAGGGCTATAATTATAGGTTAAGTAAGTCTTTAACTTTATTTTTCTTTTTACTTAATCTTATCTTAATAGTCTTTTAGAGCTTAGCTAACGCGTTTTTAGTAGTCTAGTAGCTAAATATAAGTAAGTACTTTCTTAAGTTAAAGGTTTTACTAAAGGTTACTACTATATTACTAAGCTCTTTAAGTAAGAGCGTACTTATGCTAATACTTTTATTCTTATAGCTACTTAGTCTTCTAGCTACTCTATTACTACGCCCTTTACGCGTAATACTATAGTAGCTAATATATAGTATTCTATTTACTAAAACGTTTTCCTAAGTTATTAAGTAGCCTATAAGTATCTTCTTATAATACCTAGTAAGCTAGTACGTCCTTATAGGCTTAGGGCTCGCCTAGTAGTATATAGTATAGATAAGCCTAAAGATAATAACTCTAAAACTTCTAGCTATCCTTATAGCTCTACTAATAATCTTTTTTACTAGTAAGCCTATAGCTAGCGTCTTTAGAGTTATACTATACCTAAGAGTAAGTCTAATAATTCTTTACCTACTATATTCTTTATAGTAGATAAGGCTTTTATTTATTAGGTTCTCTTTAGTTCTTTTTACTTTTTATCTCTTTCTAGTATTAGTAAATACCCTTAAAGTACTTCCTTTAGTAGTTCTAGCTTACTTTTAAGCTTTTATACTACTCTAAATTCTCTCTATTAACTACTAGCCTCTTAGGCTTTATAAAGTACGCCCTTACGCCTTTTTTACTTTACTAACCTAGAGTTAGATATAAGTTACCTAGGTCTTAATAAGAGTTTAGAATACGCTTATAGATACTTTATTAAGTCTCTTACTACTCTTACTCTTACTTCTAGCTACTATCTAGCTACTCCTTTAACCTCTCCTCTTTGCGCTCTACCTTCTAGTAGTAGTATTCTTACTCTAGTCTATTCTTAATTTAATATAATAGGTTTAAGCTCTTCTACTTCTTTTTCTAAGGACTTTTAGTCTCCTATTTTTATACTCTCTCTACTTCTTTAGTATTTTCTTAGCCTTTTACTTTAAGATCTTTAGCTTTAAAATTAAGATTACTATTATACTTATTATCTAAGTAGTATTTACTCTTAGCTACCTAGGTTTAGTCTTAGAAGTCCTCTCGCTACTTAAGCTTCTTCTTCTAGTTCTAAGGATAGTAATTAGTAATAATAAGTAATATAAGGTTTTTCTTCTTAGTATCTAAGTACTAAGGCCTCTTTAGTTATTTATTTTTAGAGAAAATTAACTAAGTTCTTTTCTTCTTATTGCTAATTCTCCTATTTACTTATAATACCTACTTATTCCCTCTTCTATTTAAAATTTTTAGCTAATCTTTAGCTAAAATTAATTTCCTTATTAGGTTCCTTTTATACAAAGAATTTAAAGTTAGCTAGATTAAATTTAGGCTTTTGCACTAGGATTTAAACTAATTATAGCTAATAAGTTTATACTAGTAATAGTAAGTCCTATTTATATTATTCTTATACTTACCTACTTTACTTTCTAAATACTAGCTCTATTAGTACTAGTTTATCTAATACTCTTTTAGGTTACTCTTTAGTATTAGGTAAAGCTTACTCTTCTTTTTATCTAACTATAAAATCTTTAGCTTCTAGCTCTAAATTTTCTAAAATATCTATTAGTTCTTACTAGCTTTACTAGTAGAATTCTACTACTCTTACTTTTAGAGTATAGTTTCTAAACTTTGTACTATCTAGGTTAGTAAGCTAGTACTATCTAGAGGGATATAACTAGATAACTTAATAAGGGCCCTTCTACTAAGGTTAGAGTTTCTACTATCTAGATTTATTCTAGTTACTAAATAAGTCTTAGATAAGTACTAATATTCTCTTAAGTATATCTTTTATATATAATATCCTTTTAGTATTAAACTATTCTTTACTTTCTTCTCTTAGCTTAACTATATAATCTATAGCTTCTTAGAGTCTATTATTACGTTTATTAAACTACTAGGCTTATAATACTAAGAGCGTAGTAGTATTATAAACTTCTAACTACAAGAGGGTTTACTATATAGGAATATAGAGTTTAATAAGTAAGACTTATTCTTAGCTATATATAAAGTATATTAGTGTCTCTCTAGTACTACGTTTTACTATAACTCTATCTACTTATAGCGCGTAGAGTAAATTATCTACTTAATTACCTTTAATCCTTTAGAGGGTAGCTACTAACTCTTTATAGCTTCTTTTAATTATTTATTAGCTTTAGAAGTAATAAGTACTTCTAATAACCCTTTAGGTACTATATAAGTAAGTAAGGTTAGTAACTAGTCTTTTATTTTCTAGTCCTCTATCTACTATTATTTTAAATAGTACTCTCTATCTTAAGAATATATCTTGTTTTAGGAACTTTATAATAGCTTCTAATATATTAACTCTAAGAGCTTTAGCTTCTACGTATAAGCTTATAAAGTCCTAATATATAATTATATATCTCTTACCTTTTTTACTATTAGGTATATAAACTATATCTAGTATAATCTATCTCTATAGGACCTTAGGTCCTTAATTTAGGTATAGCTCTTCTTCTACTATCTAAGGTAAATAAAATTAATATTCTTAGTAAGATTTTACGTAGGTTTCTATATCTTTAAATATATTTAGCTAGAAATATTACGTCTAGATCTTTTACTATATTCTTTCTTAGCCTTAGTATCTACTTTTATTATATAGTACCTTTAGAATCTCTAGCTATTCTTCTATAAGAGAGTTATCTCTTATATCTCTTATTTTTATACTAATATTAGTAAGTTTACAACTTACTAATATTACAAACTTACTAATATTATAAAACTTACTAATATATTAGTAAGTTTACAACTTACTAATATCGCAAACTTACTAATATTACGAACTTACTAATATATTAGTAAGTTTATAACTTACTAATATTTAACTACCTTTCTACTTTTAGTTAGCGCTTAGTAAGCTACTAGGTATATATACCTAGTACTTACTTAGATAGCTTTATCTACTATTTACTCTTTTTAGTTAATTATTAAAACTACTTTATTAAGTTATCTTACGTAAAGTCTACCTTATATAATAGTAGATCTCTATAAATATTTTACTTTTATAGGCCTCTCTATAACCTAGAACTACGCTAGTAGCTTTCTTACTTACGCTAGAGTTACTATAAAATAGCTAATTGTAGCTAACTCTTAATTAAGCTTAGCTAGCTAAAAAGAACTATACTACTAGGAATTAGATCCTACCTTAGCTACAGCGCGCTAGGTAGCCCCTTGAGTTTACTATATTATAGTTCTAGTTAAGGTTTCTAGCGCTCCCTTTTTGCTAGTACTAGCGCTAACGTTCTAGAAAGAAATACGTACTAAAGAAGAGTAGTTTAACTACCTTATAGGTTATAAAGCTTTAGCTTATACTTACTACGTATACCTAGGTAAGGGCGTACTTATACTAGGTATTAAACCTAGGTAGTAGCGCTAGAGAAAGAAAAGACCCCTAAACCTACGTAAATTACTAGTACTTAATTTATAAGAACTAAGTAATAAAGCGCCCTAGACCCTACTAAAACCTTTACTAGCTAGCGCTAAAGATCTAAATCTCTATAAACTAATAGCTAAACGTACTAATATAGTATATAACTACTATAACTTAGCTTATTATACTATAACTTAGTTATATAAAAAATCTTCTATCCCCTTAAAAGCTAGCCTTTTAAACTAAAATAATACTAGCTTACAACCTCTTTATTACTTAAACTAAGTACACTTATAAGATAAAGATACGCTATAAATAGTAGACTATAGATCTAGTAAGAAACTAAAGGAACTCTCTAGAGCTACTATACTACAAAAAATCTATAAAATACGCGCTAGAACTAGGTCCCTAGAAAAATAGACCTAGGGACTTACTATACTAACTACTCTAATAAAAAAAGTGCTAAGTAACTTCTAATAATATCTTAAGACCCCCTTATAGAAAGATAAAAGAAAATAAGTAATAGACCCTAAATCCTTTATTTAGCTAAGACTACCTAGTAAACTTAATTTCTAACCTAACATAATTCCCTAATAAGTACTAGGCGCCTTCTTAGCTAATAGCTCTATAATAGACTTAGCTACTTTTAACTAACTTATTGTAGAAGAATTTAACCTAGATATAAACCTTACCCCCTTTAACTAAAGCAGCCCTCTAAGGTATAGACTAGTTACTAAAGTCTCTTTTAATAACTAGACTATATTAAACAACTTAATTAACGACGCCTAACTAAACGTTAGCTAAGTATTATTACCCTAGCCTATACCTAAGCTTAAGATCTTAGAAGAGCTAAAAGATAACCTACTATTAAACGCTATAATTAACAAAGACTTACTACTAAGAATAGTCTTTATATCTTAAGATAAACTTAAGAAATTACTTACTAAGTTTACTAAGCTCTAACCCTCGTTTTGCACCCTACTACTAACCTTATACTAAAGAATTAAAGATAATAAACCTAGTAATTACTTATCTCTTAAAGAATTTACCTTAGCTAGAATAGTATTATACCTAGTAGTTATAAATACCTAGATATAAGATATAATTAACGTAGTAAATAAATAAAACTAGAGGCTTATAGCTAGAGTAAGTAAATTAGATAAATAACTCTTCTAATAAGATAACTAATTAGCTTAACTCTAAGAATACCTAGCGTAATTACTACTAGACTATAACTATATTATAGAGTAATATAATACTTTAAGCTAAAGAGCTACCTAGTATAAAGCCTTATAAGAAGAAGCTATAGCAAAATATAACTACTTACGCAAAGTAGTAATCTACTAAGAAGACCTAATAGCTAAATAAACTAAGCTAGAAACCTTTAACTTTAATATACTAGCGTAGAAAGATATAGAACTACCTTATACTAAGATCTTACTACGAAGCTAGTAACCTAGCTTCTTTAAAAGAGAGTTTAAACCCTAAGTACTAGTAGTAGGCTACTATATCTTTAATAGAGAAGAGTTTACCTTAACTCTTTTCTTAACTAGTATCTAAGAGCTAGCCTTTAATTTTTACTAGTATAAAGAATAAGAAGACTACTCTATAAAACCCCTATAATTTTTAGGTATAAGTTGCTACGTAGACGTTATATCCTTTATCTAGTCTATATATAATTACTTTATTACTAATAGAAAAAAATATATTAGCTTATAAACCTAAGCTAACGTTAT
>JALNQF010000273.1:0-55949 GCA_028456385.1 Ophiosphaerella korrae | reverse complement strand
TAAGTTTGCAATGTTAGTAAGTTGCAAACTTACTAATATTAGTGCGAAAATAAGAGATATAAGAGATAACTCCCTTACAATATCTTAGGCTATAGAAGAAAGTTTTTTTCTAGGTATCTATTTTAATGTAGAAACTAATCTATCTTATCTTTACTAGAGATTAGTATAGTTTACAATCCTTAGCTATATAATTTAACTTATTATATATATTATAAGTATTAATATATTTACTCTCTCTAATCTACTTTATACCTTAGTTAGAGTCTAATGTTAAAAGAATACTTAAGATATAAGAACTATTATTTTACTACCCTTAAGCCCTTACTAGGATATAAGATATAAAGTAAGTATAGTTTACTTATTAGTATAGAATTAGTATAGTTGCTAAGTACGTAATAATCTTGTTAATTTCTACTAGGTTAATTTTTATATTACTAAGAGTATTAATAAGATCTTATACTTCTAAGTGTATATTATCTAGTAGCTTTATAGATTTCTTTACTTCTTTAATCTTATTAATTACTACTTTTAAGTCTTATATAGATAGTTTATATTTACTAGTTTTACTCTTACTTTCTACTTAGTGTATAAGCTTTATATCTTCTATAGTTTTCTTAGCTACTATATTTCTTATTCCTTCTCTCTATTACTATATCTTCTTAGCGTAATAATAGATCTTGTTAAGGTTGTAGGTATTTTATTTTTATCTAGTTAGACTATCTAGCATATAATAAAGGATTTACTCCTAGTCTTATACTAGGAGTCCTTTAAAGAAGTAGTAACCTACTTTACTTTTACTAACTTCTCTTACTACAATATAGGCTTTGCTATATACTATATTACTAGTATAGTAAGTAGATAGGCCTAGAAAGGTTTAGGATACTTTTAATACGTAGGCTTCTAGAAATAAGTAGGTACCTATATATTAGGTAGTGTCTTCGTCTCTCTAGTACTTTTTTATTATTTCTTAAAGCTCCTTCTATTAGTTTTCTTTATAAAGCTTTATTTACTTAATAAACCTCTTAATATATATATTGTAGAAGTCTAGAAATACACGAAGCCTTCGTACTACATTATAGCTACTATTTTCTACTTAGTAATTAAATTTAGTAAGGAACTCTATAACTTTAGTTCTATTAAATACTAAACTGCGTTTACTAGGTTTTATCTAAATTAGCACCTTACTAGTACTATTACCTATTGTTAAACTAGGTGTATTTGTTCCTTAGGCTAAATCGAGTTCCTCTAATACTTCTAAAGTAGTAGCTAGGTTAAAGGTAGAGTATGCGGTACTTAGTTTAGAAGGTTGTTTCTTCTTACTTAGTGTACTAGGACTAGTCTTAATAGCACTAAACTTTATAGCTCCTAATACTATTAACGTTTTTACTATACCTAGTTAGCTGTTTTTCTTAGAGTATACTTCTTAAAGGTATTACTAAATAGCTAAACGTTTTTTAGTTAGAGGACTATTCTCTAATTAAATAATAGATACTTAAGTAATAAACTTATATAATAAACTTAAGTAACAAGCTTAAGTAATAAGCTTAAGTAACAAACTAATAAACTAAATAATTACTAATAATCCTTAATTACTTGCTTCTCTTAAGCTTCTTATACGTATCTATCTTATTATAAAGTAAAGCTATATCTAGTTACTCTTAGGTATTTTATATATATAGTTCTCTCTTTTTTAGTGTAGGGTTCTATAAATTATGTTGCTATACTAGTTCTAGTATTTCAGCTCTCCTATTAGTTCTTCTAGTATTACAACCTAGAATTATAATCTAATCTAGTTCTAAACCTAGTTTAGCTAAACTTTATATTCTTTATACCTAGCTCTATTTAGAGAATATATGTAAAAGCTAATATATGTCTTTATCTTGTCTTGTAATTTCTAATTTCTAATTTCTTAGAGTTAAACTATTGCCCCTCTAGTTAAGTAGTTCTTACTAATCTTCTAGTGTCTAATAATTCTTCTACAGAATTTTCTATATACTAATATTAATTCCTAAAACTCTACGTTTCTTCTTGTCTAATTAGTTTAATAAATTAGTAATCTTCTTAAACTTTATTGTATCTAATTTTTGTAAGCTAGTAGGTTTTAATTTCTTTACCTCTAGGTAACGCTTAGCTATTTGTATAGTAAAGGTTTAGAGTTATACCTTATAGACTTTACTATTTATACTGTTATGTAGAGGATAGTTGTATAAATTAGTAACTTCTACGACATAAATCTATAATACAATCTATAGACGTGTTAGGAAATCTAAGCTTAAATAATTTGAATTTTTCTAAATCTCTTGTTTATTAATTAACTATCCCTTTTTCTCCTATACCTAAATTATCCTTATCTACTACTATTACTTCTACTACTATCTTATAAGTAGCTAAGTTTAACCTAGTATAAGCTAACACTTTGTGTACTAGCACAATATATTTATATAAACGTTTATAGTTTATATAATATTTCTAGGGTCTCTATAGCTAAGTATAGGTGTATTATTATTACTTCTATATCTAGGCTAAGTAATAATAAGGAAAGCTATTAACTATACTAGAGCGAAACTACTATTAGAAATTATAAAGGCTAAAGCTAAGCGTAATTATATTCTAAGTATATAGGTAAAGAATTATACTTGTCTATTACGTCTTTAGAAGATAAAGGCGTATAATAATAAGAGGTTAAGTACTTAGTTAAGAGCTCTTAAAGCTAAGCTTAACGTAGAAGAGGCTATTAAAGCTATTCTAGCTCCTCTCTTAGTATACGTACTTAGCGCCTCTTTATTCTTTAGTAGTAGTGCTAGTTCTTATAGTTTACTACTAGGTAGTCTAGAGGGTTTTAACTTTAGAACTTCTCTAGTTTTTTAAAGTAGTTAAGGTTTTCTTTTAGTTCTTATATATCTTTTTATAGTTACCCTTTCTTATCTATACCTATTTATTTTACTAAATAGTAGTTTCTTTTATTATAAAACTAATATATTAGAATTTCTTTTACTTCTTATTCTTCTTATTCTCTATACGTATCTACTTTATATACTAGTAGCTCTATATTTTATAGTACTATCTTAAGTAGTACTATATAGAAGGTTAGGTGTATCTTTATTTTATTTAGTAGCTTTAGTTTAAATATAACTAGTGTAACTTTTTTCTTAATCTTATATAGTCCGATTTTAACGTAGTCTAGTTTTAAACTAAGTTGTTTACTTTTAACGTTTTTTTAGACTAACTATACTTTTTCTCTTTCTTTAAATTAGGGTCCTTTTTTATATTTCTTGTTATAATACTTTGTTATACAATTTTATAGGAATTCTATATTTTATCTTAACTAATTATATATTTTATTTAGTCTATTTACGAAGTATTCTCCTTTTAGGGACTAGGATTCTATATTCCTTAGTATCTAGTATATATTAGGGTTAAATCTATAGTGTAACGGGGTGTTACTAGGGTTAACTTCCTAGTACCTAAAGAGTATTAGTAGATTAAGAGTTAATAGTAAAAGCTTAAGTTATAATCTATAATAACTTATAAATAATAGAAGATATTTTGTAACTATCTTGTATTAGTGTTCTATAGTTAAAGGATTAAATTACTAATACTATCTTAATAATATATATCTTACTAACTATATACTCTTTGTAATCTATAATCTATAGTTACTAAGATTAGTAGATTATAGATTACCCTAATCTATAATCTATTAATACTAAGAATCTATAGATTATAGATTAGCCTAGGTGTCCTAGTTATATGTAGTCTCTTAATTAAGGTCGTTACCTTACTTGTCCTATACTTCGTTAGCGCTTAGATTAGGACTAATTAGTTCTATCTCGATTTCTTCTATTACACCTATAACACTATCTCCCCTCCTAAGTAGGTCCTAGTTTTCCTACCCTAAGGCTAGAGTTATTAGTCTAGTTTCTTTGTTAATATAGAGTTCTTTATCCTCCTTTATACCTATTTTATCTATACATTATTACTACCTTCTTACTAATTACGTATTACGTAATAGTGTTAAAATATTTCCTTACTCTTATTATACTTCTCTTAAGTTAAACCCTAAGTCTCTTCTTTATATTATTTCTATAAATAATAGTAGAGCTTATAAGGTATATATTTATATAAATATATATAGTTCTTATAATATATCTAGTATTTCTCTTTTTAAGTGTAAGTTTATTACACTTATCTTTGCGTCTAGGCTTAATAATAATAGAGAAAGCTATTAACTAAACTTAAGAGAAATTACTATCTTAAATTATAGAGGCTAAAGCTAAGTATAAGCGTATCTAGGAGCTTACTTAGAGTAAGCTAGTAGAGAATTAAGCTTATCTCTCTTGTCTTTGTAAGATAAAGGCCTTAAATAATAAGAAATTAGCTAAGTAGTTAGTAGCTCTAGAAGCTAAGCTAGACTTAGATAAGGCGTTTAATATTACTATAGTAGGTCCTATACTAGACGTCTCTATTGTCTTTCTATCTATTGTTAGTAATGTTAGTTCTCTTAGTTTACTACTAGGCGTTCTAGAGGGTTTTAATTTTAGAACTCCTCTAATTTCTTAAGGTAATTAAGATTATCCTCTAGTTCTTATATTTTTTCCTATAGTTATCCTTTTTTATCTATACCTATCTATTCTACTAAGTAGTAGTCTTTTCTATTTTAGAACTAGTACTATAAGATTTTCTTAACTTCTTATTCTTCTTATTCTCTATACGTGTCTACTTTATATACTAGTAGTTCTACTTCTAGTAGTACTTGTTCTAGTAGGGCTACGTAGAATGTTAGGTATATCCTTATCCTATTTAGTAGCTTTAATTTAAATATAACTAGTATAACTTCTTTCTTAATTTTGTATAGTCCTATTTTAACGTAGTCTAATTTTAAACTTAGTCTCTTGCTTTTAATGTTTTTCTATACTAACTATACTTTTTCTCCCTCTCTAAATTAGGGTCCTTTTTTATACTTCTTGTTATAGTATTTTATTATATAATTATACAAGAATTCTATATCTTATCTTAGTTAATTGTGTATATCTTTAAGTCTATTAGCAAAACTTTCTTCTCTTAGAGACTAAAGTATCTAATTTCTTAGTATCTAGTATATATTAGGTTTAAATCTATAGTTTGCAAAAAAAGGTAATACTCCTATTACTACGTTTTTTACGCTATTATATGCTAACTATACTATAAGTAGTAACTATACCTAATTGTTCTAGTTGTAGTTAAGGTAGCATCTTAGGTATTATTCTACTATCTAATTTATTCGTTTTAACTATCTATCTATTTGTAGGTAATATACTATAGATATTGTATATTTAATTCCTAATTGCGCTATTATTATTCTCTATAGTTTTAATATAAATTGTATATCTCTATCTATAATAATCTTATCTAGTAGTCTATATTAACTAATTACGGTTCCTAGAACTTAGTATATAGTAACTTCTATCCTACTTTTCTCTTTATATAGTCTAAAGTATATATACTTTATAAGCTTATCTACTATTGTTAAGATTCTATTATACTTAACCCCTAATATTAAGTCTTTAGACTTTAGTAACTTCGTAATAAAGTCTATTATAATAACTCCTTATAGTTATTCTAGTACTTCTACTAGTTGTAATATTCTATATAGTGTATATCTATTATATTTATTCCTTTAATATTCTATATAGTCTTGTAGTACCTCTATTACTAATTATCTTACTTTTAGAATATAGTAGTCTTGTAGTAGTCTATCTAATATTTTCTTAATACTTTAGTAACTATATACTAGTAGTTTATAGAATTATTGTATAAATTCTCTCTAGATTTTCTTTAGGATATATATTCTTCTATAGGCTTATATAAATCTTTCTTAGATTTCTAGTTTCTTTATTTCTTTAGATACTTCTTTTGTTATTTTCTAAATCTATTTATCTAGCTTGCTACTCTTCCTTTTAAGTGTTGCAGCTATTTTATATATATTTAGGACTAAGTGTCCTTTTTTGTTCTTAACTAGAACTATACTAGTAGCGCTTACTTCTTTTTATAAGTCTAGCCTTCTACTAAGGGCGTCTATAAACTAATTGTCTTTCTCTTTTATATGTATAATTTCTATATTAAATGTTAATAAGTATTCCTACTATCTTATATAGTATTATAACAATTCTTTATTTATTATAAATCTTATAAGATTCTTATAGTCTATATAGACCTTTGTCTAATATTTTACTCCTTATAGGTATACTCTCTATTACTTAAATACTTTGTAGATTGCTAGTATCTCTTTATTATAGATTAGGTAGTTAAGTTCTACTATCTTTATTTTCTTAGAGAAGTACTTAACTAAGTATTCTTTTTTAGTCTCTAGATCTTCCTATATTAGTGCTATTCTATAAACTAAGTTAGATACGTCTATCTTTACTATTGCTAGTAGGTCTAGGTTATATATTCTAATAACTAGGTTTTCTATAAACCTCTTCTTAATCTTTTTAAATACTTTATCGCATTCTTTTATCTATTTAAATAGCGTATCTTTTTTTATAAGTCTTATTATTAGTTCTATATCTTTAGACTATCTTACTATTAACTTCTTATAAAAGTTAGCTAGCCTATAAAATTGTTATACCTCTTTTAAGTTTCTTAGTGTTAGCTATTTGTTAATTAACTTAATCTTCTCTAGATTAATCTTAATCTTTCCTAGTTCTATAATAAACCCTAGGAAATCTATTTCCTTTATATAGAACTCGTATTTTCTTATCTTAAGAAATATTTTAGCTTCTACTAGTTTTTCTAGTACTTTGTGTATATATTGTATATATTCTTCCTCTATTTCTAAGAATATAAGGATATTGTCTAAGTATATAAATATAAATATATCTAAGTACTCTCTTAGTACTATATTAATCCTTTCTTAGAATACTACTAGTACGTTTGTTAAGCTAAATAGTATAACTAAATATTTATATAATCTTTATTATGTTCTAAATACTATTTTCTATTTGTTACCTTTTTTAATTCTAATTTAGTAGTAGGCGTTCTAGATATCTAACTTTGTAAAGATTGTTACTTTCTATAGTTTATCTTGTATTATATCTATCTTTAGTAAGGGGTATTAGTTCTTATTTATAACTACGTTAGTTTTTCTAAAGTCTATATAAGGTCTTTTATTACTTATTCCTTTCTTATCTATAAAGATAAGTCTATAAGCTACTAAGGATTTAGATTCTCTTATCTATCTTTTTTTTATTACGTTTTAAATAAATATTTATTTAATCTTTAACTCTTCTTCTATTTTCTAGTAGACTAGGCTCTACCCTACGTCTTTTCCTTCTTCTATTTTTATTGCTAAGTCCTATAGTTAATATTCTAGAAGGTAATCTTTAGGTTCTATAAGCTATTCTTCCTATTTCTTATATTCTTCTAGGAATTCTCCCTTATAGGTGTTCTTGTAGGCCTTTAACGTGTCTATTCTATAGTAGTTAATCTTCTCTATTCTCTAATTAATGTATAGGTTAGTTATCTATAACTATAGTATACCTAATATTATATCTTGTTTATTATTAATTGTTGTTATGTCTATAACTATGTTCTTGATTTCTAGTCCTTCTAACCTTAGTGTTTAAGGTACTGTTTCGAACTGTATTAGTTCCTAGAATAGTTTTCCTTTAATCGTATTTAATTGTTAAGAGTATTTCTTTATTATATATTCTATTCCTTGTATTTCTATAAACTTCTTTAATATAAAGTTTCTTGTAGCTCTACTATTAATTATTAATTATACTCTCTTTCTTTAGTATATACTTTTTTTTGTAATATATAGGCCTCCTATACTTTCTAGTTTTTTTTGCCTTAGTATCTTTATAAATTATCTATCTTTCTAAGGCTATAGCCTTATTTTAAGCTTATATTCTTTATATTTTAGATATTTATTATACGTACATTTATACTATAGTCCTCCTTAGACGTAATTCTTTAATAGTTTTAGACTAGGTCTTACTACTACGTATCTATCTTCTAGAATTATTTCCTATCTCTAGATATTTTCTACTATAATTACTCTTGTATAGTTATAGCCTTTTCTTCTTATTAGCTATATATTGTTATTTGCCTTTAGGTTTCTATATATAATATAATTCTTATCTAGGTATAATATCTATAATACTTTAAAATATACTAGATATTCTAGATTAATTATTTTGTTATCTCCTTCCTAGTACTTATCTTTTCTAGGTGTATTTGTTGTTAGGATATAGTATACTACTAGTACTCTTAGTGTGTAGGCTTTATTAATCTATTACGTTTTTCTTATAAGGTTTTACTATTCTTTTTATATAGGTATTCTTCTTACTATAACTATATATTACTTTATCTATTCTTAAAATAGTATAAACTTTATTTCTTTAAGATTACGTTCTTTCTAGTCTTTGTACACTTCCTCTATACTTATAACTAGTAAGTATTTTTAAATAAACTTCTATTCTTTATCTTGTTCTTCTATATCTATAGTTGTATAGCTATTATAGCTATATATTATTAGCTAGGTATACTCTATACCTCTTATACTAACCTATCTCTTACTTCCTTATAGTCCTTTAGAGGTAGTCGTAGTAGTTTCTTTATCTAGTACTAGTCCTTTAGCCTAGATTAATAGTACTAGGGGCTCTTCCCCTTCTAGATCTTCTTCTAGTAAGTCTATTACTTAGGCTATTTCTTTTAGCTAAGCTTTTGTTCTATCTTCCTTTATTACTACTACTTTCTACCTCTATTATAAGAAGTATCCTACTCCTTATTTACTAAAAAGATATATATAGTAGTCGTCTTTGTAACAAAAGGTCTAATAGAGTATTACGTATTATATTTCTTTACTTTTAGCTACCTTCTCTTATAGTTTAGCCTATACTTATAGTACTTCTTTCTTCTTTTTAGTTATCTTTAACTAGGTTTCTTTTTTTAGGTCCTTATTCTTGTAGTCCTTTATAAAGTGTCTAGGTTTCCTATATTTATAATATACTATATCCTTTTTCTTCTTTAATTAGTAATCTTTTGCGTAGTAGCCTAGTTTACTATAGTTAAAGCACGTAAAGTCTTTATTCTTCTTTTTCTTTCTATCCTTATTAGTATTAAAGATTATAAGGTCTCTTTTGTTATAGTTCTATGTATAGCCTCTATATTTATTCTTTTTCTATTCTTAAAGGTTATTATTAATTTGTATTACCTATTACTTTAGGGCTTTTAGTATTTGTAGTTTCTCTATATATATTATCTTATATTAAATCTTAGAGTTAAGTCCTTGTTTAAATTATAATATTAGGGCTAACTTATTCTACTCTATATTTTGTAATAGTTATTTAAATTATAATATATACTTAGGAACACTCTAACTTTATATAAGCTTTTCTAGCTACTCTTTAGCTTGTTAGGTAACGTCTATGTCCCTAAATACTACTCTTATTTATTTAGTAAAGTATTTGTAACTTCTAAAAATAGCTCTAGTTTTATCCTTTTAAGTTATTAGAGAGTATATCGTGTAATCTATCTAATAAGGTTTATACTATCTTATCGCGTCTTCCTTAAGGTGCAACCTAATGTATATTACCTTCTTTTCTTCTATGTTAAAGTATAGTACTTATATATCTATCTAGAGTTGTACTAAAGTAATAAAGGGTCTTAGTTTCTCCCTTATTCTATTAAACTTCTTAAGGACAGGTATCTTAGGTAGTTTCTTTGTTATACTTATTACTAGGCGTTGTGTAATTAGTTCTATCTAATTCTAACTTTTAATAATAGCTTTAATCTATACTTTATTCTACTTTGCGTAATCTTGTAGTTCTTTATTCTATGTTTCTAAAGTATTAATTACTATTTTTATATCTTCTTTATCTAAGATTAAATTATTAATTTAGTCCTTAATTATTTCCTATATAGTACTATTAGACTTATAACTACTCTTAGGGACTTTACTTATTTTAGTTAAACTTTCTACTATTATATTAGCTAGACTATACGCTACTTACGCTTTACTTCTTGTAATAACTAAATTAGTAAGGTGTAACAAGGTATTACTAGGGTTAACTTCCTAGTACCTAAAAAGTATTAGTAGATTAAGAGTTAATAGTAAAAGCTTAGGTTATAATCTATAATAACTTATAAATAATAGAAGATATTTTGTAACTATCTTATATTAGCGTTCTATAGTTAAAGGATTGAATTACTAATACTATCTTAATAATACACATCTTACTAACTATATACTCTTCGTAATCTATAATCTATAGTTACTAAGATTAGTAGATCGTAGATCGCCCTAATCTATAATCTATTAATACTAAGAATCTATAGATTATAGATTAGCCTAGGTGTCCTAGTTATGTGTAGTCTCCTAATCGAGGTTGTTACTCTACTCGTCCTATACTTTGTCAGCGCTTAGATTAGGACTAATTAGTTCTATCTCGATTTCTTCTATTATACCTATAACATATAGTTTATAAAAAAGAGTTATACTCTTATTACTATATTCTTTACGCTATTATATACTAACTATACTATAGGTAGTATCTTAAGTATTATTTTACTATCTAATTTATATATTCTAATTATCTATCTATCTATAGATAATATACTATTAATATTAAATATTATATCTCTAATTATACTATTATTATCTACTATATCCTTAATATAAATCTTATATCTCTATCTATAATAATTTTATCTAGTAAGCTATATTAGCTAACTATAGTTCCTAGGACCTAATATATAGTAACTTCTATTCTACTTTTTTCTTTTTATAGTCTAAAGTATAATTACTTTATAAGTTTATTTACTTTTATATTTAATTCTTAAGATAAGATCTTTTAATTTAAGTAACTTTGTAATAAAGTCTATTATTATAACTCTCTAGAAATATTTTAGTATTTTAACTAGTTGTAGTTTTCTATATAGTACGTATTTATTATATTTATTCTTAAAATACTCTATATAGTCTTGTAGTACTTCTTCTACTAGTTATCTTATTTTTAGGATATAATAGTCTCTTAAAAGCCTACTTAGTATTTTTTTAATTCTCTAGTATCTATATACTAGTAGTTTATAGAATTGCTATATAAATTCTTTCTAGATTTTTCTTAGGATATATATTCTTCTATAGGCTGTTGCGAATTCTTCTTAGATTTCTAGTTTCTCTATTTTTTTAGAAGCCTTTAATATTTCTTCTCTAATCTATTTATCTAGCTTACTACTTATCTTCTTAAGTGTTATAGCTATTTTAGGTTTGTTTAGGACTAAATATTTATCTTTATTTTTAATTAGAACTATACTAGTTATATTTACACTTTCTTGTAAATCTAGTCTTTTACTTAGAGTATCTACTAACTAATTATCTCTTCCTTTTATGTAGATAATTTTAAATTTAAATATTAATAGGAATTCTTACTATCTTGTATAGTACTATAATAGATCCTTATTTGTTATAAATTCTATAAGATTTTTATAGTCTATATAGACTTTTGTCTTATATTTTACTCTTTATAAGTATACTCTCTATTATTTAAATACTTTATAGATTAGTAGTATTTCTTTATTATATATTAAGTAGTTAAGCTCTACTATCTTTATCTTTTTAGAGAAGTATTTAACTAAGTATTTTTACTTAGTTCTTAGGTCTTCTTATATTAATGCTATCTTATAGACTAAATTAGATACATCTATTTTTACTATTATTAGTATATCTAGGTTATATATTCTAATAACTAGGTTCTTTATAAACTTTTTTTTAACGTTGTTAAATACCTTATTATATTCTTTTATCTATTTAAATAGCGTGTCTTTTTTTATAAGTCTAGTAATTAGCTCTATTTCTTTAGACTATCCTACTATTAACTTTCTATAAAAGTTTACTAGTCTATAAAACTATTATACTTCTTGTAGGTTTTTTAGTGTTAGCTATTCTTTAATTAATTTAATCTTTCCTAAGTTAATCTTAATCTTTCCTAGTTCTATAATAAATCTAAGGAAGTCTATTTCTTTTATATAGAACTTGCATTTTCTTATTTTAAAAAATAACTTGTTTTTAGCTAGCTATTCTAGTACTTTGTATATATACTACACGTATTCTTCTTTTATTTCTAAGAATATAAAGATATTATCTAAGTATATAAATATAAATACATTTAAGTACTCTTTTAGTACTATGTTAATTCTCTCTTAGAATACTACTAGTGCGTTTATTAATCTAAAGGGTATAACTATAAATTTAAATAGTCGATACTATATTTAGAACGCTATTTTCTATTTATTACCTTTCTTAATTTAAATCTAATAGTAGGCGTTCTAGATATCTAGCTTTATAAAGATCTTTACTCTTTATAACTTATCTTATATTTTATCTATTTGTAGTAAAGGGTATTAGTTTATATTTATAATTACGTTTATTTTCTTAAAGTTTAAATAAAGTCTTTTATCTTTTATCTCTTTCTTATCTATAAATATAAGTCTATATACTACTAAAGATATAGAGTTTTATATCTATCTTTTCTTTATTATATTTTTAATAAATACTCTTTTAATCTTAGATTCTTCTTCTATCTTCTAGTAGACTAGGCTCTATCCTACGTCTTTTCTTTCTTCTAAGTCTATTACTAAGTCCTATAGTTAATATTCTAGAAGGTAGTCTTTAGGTTCTATAAGTTATTTTTCTTATTTCTTATATTCTTTTAGGAAATCTTCTTTGTATATTTCTATGTTAGCCTTTAATATGTCTTGTTTATTATAGCTTACTTTTCTAGTTCTCTAATTAATGTTTAGATTAGCTATTTTTAACTATAGTATTCCTAGGATTACGTCTTATTTGTTATTAATTATTATTAAATCTATAACTAGGTTTTTTATCTTTAACTCTTCTAACTTTAGTATAGAGAGTATAGTTTCGAACTTTATAAGTTCTTAGAATAGCTTTCGTTTAATTATACTTAGTTGTCGAGGTTATTTCTTTATTATATAATATATTCTTTATTCTTCTATAAACTTTTTTAATATAAAGTTTCTTATAGCTCTACTATTAATTATAACTTATATCTTTTTCTCTTAAAAAGTACTTATTATTGTAATATATAGGCTTCTTATACCTTCTAGCTATTTTTACTTAGGTAATCTTGTAAATTATCTATCTTTCTAGGGCTATTACTCTACTTTAAATTTGTAATCTTTGTATTTTAGATATTTATTATTTGTATATTTATACTATAATCCTCTTTAGATATATTTCTTAGATAATTTTAGTCCTAGCCTAACTACTGTGTATCCTTCTTCTAGTATTATTTTCTATCCTAAGATATTTTCTACTAGAATTACTTTTATATAATTATAGCCTTTTTTTCTTACTAGCTATATATAGTTATTTGCTTTAGAGTTTCTATATATAATATAATTCTTGTTTAAGTATAATAACTATAATACTTTAAAATATACTAGATATTCTAGGTTTACTATTTTGTCGTCCCCTTCCTAGTATTTATCTTTTCTAGGTTTTTTTTCTATTAGGATATAATATACTATTAGTATTCTAGGTATATAGGCTTTGTTAATCTATTACGTCTTTCTTATAAGGTACTACTACTCTCTCTATATAGGTATTCTTCTTACTATAACTATATATTATTCTATTTATTATTAGAATACTATAAACATTATATTCTTAGGATTACGTTCTTTCTAGTCTTTATATACTTCCTCTATACTTATAACTAGTAAGTATTTTTAAATAAACTTCTATTATTTATTTTATTCTTCTATATCTATTATTATATAGCTATTATAGCTATATATATTTAATAAGGTATACTCTATACCTCTTATATTAACTTCTTCTTTATTATCTTATAGTTCTTTAGAAGTAACTATAGTAGTTTTTTTATCCTTTACTAGTCCTTTAGTAGAGATTAATAGTACTAAGAGCTCTTCTCCTTTTAAGTCTTCTATTAATAGGTCTATTATATAGGTTATCTCTCTTAGCTATACTTTTATTTATTCTTCTTTTACTACTACTACTCTATTCTTTTATAAGAACTATCTTACTCTTTACTTACTAGAAAGATATATATAGTAGTTGTTGTTATAATAAAAAGTCTAATAGAGTATTATATATTATTACTCTTTACTTACTACTACTTTTTCCTAGGGCTTAGTCTATACTTATAGTACTTTCTTCTTATCTTTAGTTATTTTTAACTAAGTTTCTTTCTTTAGGTCTTTACTTCTATAGTCTTTTATAAAGTGTCCTAGTTTTCTATATTTATAATATACTATATCTTTCTTCTTTAACTAATAGTCTTTTATATAGTAGCCTCTCTTACTATAGTTAAAGTATATAAAGTCTCTATTCTTCTTTTACTTTTTATTTTTATTTATATTAAGGATTATAGAGTCTCTAATATCTTAATTACTAGAGTATCTTCTATCTTTGTTTATTCTCTATACTTAGAGATTATTATTAACTTGTATTACCTAATTCTTTAGAGCTTCTAGTATTCTTAGTTTCTCTATATAAATTATTTTGTATTAGATTCTTAACTTTAGTCTTTGTTTAAATTTTAATATTAAGGATAGCTTATTCTATTCTATATTTTGCAATAATTATTTAAATTATAATACGTATTCTAGAATACTCTTATATTATATAAGCTTTTTAAGCTTTTCTTTAGCTTATTAAGTAATATCTATATCTCTAAATACTACTCTTATTTGCTTTGTAAAGTATTTATAACTTCTAAAGATAGCTTTTATTTTATCTTTCTATATTCCTAGAGTATATATTATATAGTTTATCTAGTAAAGTTTAAACTATTTTATTATATCTTCTTTAAGATATATTCTAATAGATATTACCTTTTTATCTTCTTTATTAAAGTGTAGTACTTATATATTTATCTAAAGTTATACTAATACTATAAAGAGCCTTAGCTTACTTCTTATTCTATTAAACTTCTTAAGTATAGGTATCTTAGGTAGTTTCTTTATCGCACTTATTTCTAATCTTTAGGTAATCTATTCTATTTAATTTTGTCTTACTATAATAGCATTAATTTAGGCTTTATTTTACTTAGTATAATCTTATAGTTTCTTGTTCTATATTTTTAAAGTATTAATTACTATCTTTATATCTTTTTTTTTAGAGATTAGATTATTTATATAGGCTTTAAGTACTACCTATATAGTATTATCTAACTTATAACTACTTAGAAGTACTTTACCTCCTTTCTTAGTTAAACTTTCTACTATTGTATTAGCTTAGACTATACGCTACTTATACTTTACTTCTTCTAATAACTAAATTAGTAAGGTATAATAGGAGTTACTAGTGTCGACTTCTAGCGACTTTGTTTAGGGTATTAGTAGATTAGAAGTTAATAATAATAGCTTGTGTTATAATTAAGTAATAGACTTATAAACAATAGAAGATATTTTATAACTATTAAGTATTATCGCTTGTAGTTTATAATTAAATTACTAATAGTATCCTAATAATATATATCCTACCTACCTATATACTTATACTTTAGCCTCGATCTATAATATTATTCTATAGATTACTAATCTATTATACGTGCTTATAGATTACTAATCTATTATATATACCTATAGATTGCTATAGTACGTGTCCTAATTATAGGTTACCTCCTAATCTAGTTTATTACCCTACTTATCCTATACTTCGTTAGCGCTTAAGTTAGGACTAATTAGTTCTATCTTAATTTCTCTTATTATATCTATAACAACGTTCTTATATAAGTTAGTTTAAAAAGCTACTATAGCTCTTTAATTTAGTACTTTAAGAGCTATTTTAGCTCTTTATCTAATATTAGTTAACTAACTTATATTATAGCTCTAAAATTACTTACTATAGTATTATTACTTTTATTACTACCTAAGCTTATAAAGCTCTAGAAAAAGAGCTTAAAGCTTTCTATAATAGGGTTACCTATTATTAACTATAAGTAACTTTATTATAGGTGTTAGTAGATTAGAAGTTAATAATAAAAGCTAGTATAGTAATTAAGTATTAAGCTATTAATATTAGAAGGATATCTTGCGATATTATTATATTGTTGCTTGTAGTTAATAATTAAATTACTAATACTCTCCTAATAGTATATATTCTTACTATCTATATACTTAGTACCCTCTTAGCGCTTTATAACTTTATTATTTTATATTTTATAAATTTATAAAGCTAGCTTTATAGCTTTATATTTACTAAAATTATAAAGTTATAAATTTGTTATATATTTCTATTATAGTTAGCTTCCTAATTAAGCTTATTTCTTTATAAGTTATATACGTTGTTATCCTCTATACTAAAGCTAATTAGTTCTATCTAGTCTTCTCTTATTATAACTATAATACTATCTCCTCTTTTAGGGAGGTTTTTATTTCTCTATTCTAGAGCTAAAGTTATTAATCTTATTTCTTTATTAATCGCTAGTTCTTTATTTCTCTTTATACCTTCTTACTCCTAGCGTAATAAACTTCTTCTTATAGCTTATATTATTTATAATAGAGTTAAGATATTTTTCTATTCTTATTATACTTTATTAGGTCTTACGTATTTATATCTTTAAAGGATAGTAAATATTATAATAAATATATTCTTCCTAATATTTAGTATAAGTATACTTTTTTAAGTATCTTGTTTATAGAGTATAAGTGTTTAATTACTATATAATCTCTTTCTATAAAGTTATATAAGGAGAGCTATAAATAAGGCTTAAGAGAAACTATTATTATAGCTTACTATAACTAAGGCTAAGTGTAAGTTAACTCTTTATAAGCTAATAGAGCTTTATTCTTATATTAAGCGTTTTTGTAAGATAAAAGCTTATAATAATACTAAGTTATTTAAATAATCTTATATAATAGAGGCTAAGATAGACTTTAAAGATATAGTAGAGGCTACTCTAGCTCCTATTATATTAGGCGCTCTTATCGCCTCTCTATCTATTAGTAGTAAAAATCCTAAAAGAAAGATATATAGTAGTAAGACCTAGAAAAAAGTTATCTAGAGAATATATTTTAAGAAAACCTTAGTATAAATATACGTAAAATAAGTACTTAATATATAAAGACTATAAGTATAAGGTTAAGTAGTACCTCTAACTAAGTAGAGGATTTATAAAATAGCCTAAGCAAGAATTACTAGAAGGTATAATAGGCCTATATATTATATAAATAAGTATATATTTTTAAAAAAAAGTATAAGCTATAATTAATAGTAGAGCTATAAAGAACTTTATATTTAAAAAGTTTATAAAAGACTTAGGAATATATTATATAATAAAGAAGTATCCTTAATAACTAAGTATAATTAAAGGAAAACTATTCTAAGAACTTATAAAGTTTAAGATAGTACCTTCTATATTAGAACTAGAAAGGTTAAAGATTAAAAATATAGTTATAGATATAATAATAATTAATAATAAGTAGAATATAATCCTAGAGATACTATAGTTATAGATAGTAAATCTAAGAATTAATTAAAGAATAGGAAAAATTAGTTTATTATAGGGTCGCCTATTATTAACTATAAGTAACCTTTTCTTTAAGAGTATTAGTAGATTAGGAATTAATAACAAAGGCTCGTATAGTAATTAGGTAATAGGCTATAAATAATAGAAAGATGTCTTGCAATATTAATATATTATCGCTTGTAGTTAATAATTAAATTACTAATACTATCTTAATAATACGTATTACTACTAACTATATACTTATAGTCTTTAGTTAGTATTATAACTTTATATTTACTAAGATTATAAATTTATAAATTTAATACGTATCTTAGTTATAGTTACTTTCTTAATTAAGTTTATCTACTTATAGATTATATATATTATTATCTTCTACTATAAGGCTAATTAGTTCTATCTAGTTTTCTCTTGTTATAACTATAATACTATCTCTTCCTTTAGACAAGTTTTTATTTCTCTATTCTAAAGCTAAAGTTATTAGTCTTATTTCTTTATTAATCTCTAGTTCTTTATTACTCCTTATACTATCGCGTTTTTAGCGTAACAAGCTTTTTATTATAGCTTATATTATCTATAATAGGGTTAAAATATTTCCTTGTTATTACTATACTAAGCTAGGTCTCTTGTACTTTATATCCTTAAAGGATAGTAAATATTACAATAAATATATTCTTATTAATATTTAGTATAAGTATACTTCTTTAAGTATTTTTGTAATAGGGTGTTACTAGGGTTAACTTCTTAGTGCCTATAAGTATTAGTAGATTAAGAGTTAATAGTAAAAGCCTAGGTTATAATCTATAATAACTTATAAACAATAGAAGATGTTTTGCAACTATCTTATAGTAGCGTTCTATAGTTAAGGGATTAAATTACTAATACTATCCTAATAATACGCATCTTACTAACTATATACTCGTCGTAATCTATAATCTATAGTTGCTAAGACTAGTAGATTATAGATTATTTTAATCTATAATCTATTAATACTAAGAGTTTATAGATTATAGATTAGCCTAGGTGTCTAGTTATATGTAGTCTCCTAATCGAGGTTATTACCCTACTCGTCCTATACTTTGTTAGCGCCTAGATTAGGACTAATTAGTTCTATCTTGATTTCTTCTGTTACACCTGTAACACTATCTCCCCTCTTAGGTAGGTCCTAGTTTACCTATCTTAGAGCTAGAGTTATTAGTCTAGTTTCTTTATTAATGTAGAGTTCTTTATCCTTCCTTATAACTATTTTATCTATACGTTGTTACTACCTCCTTACTAATTGCGTGTTGCGCAATAGTATTAAAATATTTCCTTACTCTTGTTGTACTTCTCCTAAGTTAAACCCTAAGTCTCTTCTTTATATTATTTCTATAAATAATAGTAGGGCTTATAAGGCGTATATTCGTGTAAATATACGTAGCTCTTATAACGTGTCTAGTGTTTCTCTTTCTAAGTGTAAGTTTATTACACTTATTCTTACGTCTAGGCTTAATAATAATAGGGAAAGCTATTAACTAGACTTAAGAGAAATTACTATCTTAAATCGTAGAGGCTAAAGCTAAGCGTAAGCGTATCTAGGAGCTTACGTAGAGTAAGCTAGTAAAGAATTAAGCTCGTCTCTCTTGTCTTTGTAAGATAAAGGCCTTAAATAATAAGAAATTAGCTAAGTAGTTAGTAGCTCTAAAAGCTAAGCTAGACTTAGATAAGGCGTTTAGTGTTGCTGTAGTAGGTCTTGTACTAGACGTCTCTATCGTCTCTCTATTTGTTGTTAGTAATATTAGTTCTCTTAGTTCGCCGCTAGGCGTTCTAGAGGGTTTTAACTTTAGAACTCCTCTAGTTTCTTAGGGTAATTAAGGTTGTCCTCTAGTTCCTATGTTTCTTCCTATAGTTGTCCTTTTTCGTCTATACCTATCTATTCTACTAAGTAGTAGTTTCTTCTATTTTAGAACTAGTGCTATAGGATTTTCTTAACTTCCTATTCTTCTTATTCTCTATACGTGTCTACTTTGTATACTAGTAGTTTTACTTCTAGTAGTACTTATTCTAGTAGAGCTATGTAAAATATTAAGTGTGTCCTTATCCTTTTTAGTAGCTTTAATTTAAATATAACTAGTGTAACTTCTTTCTTAATTTTATATAGTCCTATTTTAACGTAGTCTAATTTTAAGCTTAGTTTCTTGCTTTTAATATTCTTTTGTACTAACTATACTTTTTCTCCCTCTTAAAATTAGGGTCCCTCTTTATACTTCTTATTATAGTACTTTGCTATTTAATTATATAGGAATTCTGTATCTTATTTTAGTTAATTATATATATCCTTAAGTCTATTAGCGAAGTTTTCTCCTCTTAGGGACTAAGATATCTAATTTCTTAGTGTCTAGTATACGTTAGGTTCAAATCTGTAGTTTACAAAGAAGAGTAATACTCCTATTATTGCGTTCTTTGCGCTGTTGTATACTAGTTGTACTATAGGTAGTAACTATACCTAATTGTTCTAGTTATAGTTAAGGTAGTATCTTAGGTATTGTTCTACTATCTAATTTATTTGTTCTAACTATCTATCTGTTTATAGGTAATATACTGTAGATATTGTATATTTAATTCCTAATTGCGCTATTATTGTTCCCTATAGTTTTAATATAAATCGTACGTCTCTATCTATAATAATCTTATCTAGTAGTCCGTGTTAACTAATTACAGTTCCTAGAACCTAGTGTACAGCAGCCTCTATCCTACTTTTTTCCTTGTATAGTCTAAAGTATATGTACTTTGTAAGCTTATCTACTATTATTAAGATTCTATTATATTTAACCCCTAATATTAGGTTTTTAGACTTTAGTAACTTTGTAATAAAGTCTATTATAATAACTCCCTATAGTTATTCTAGTACTTCTACTAGTTGTAATATTCTATATAGTAGATATCTATTGTATTTATTCTTTTAACATTCTATATAGTCTTGTAGTACTTCTATTACTAATTATCTTGCTTTTAGAATATAGTAATCTCGCAGTAGTCTATCTAATATTTTCTTAATACCTTAGTAACTATATACTAGTAATTTATAGAATTGTCGTATAAATTCTCTCTAGATCTTCTTTAAGATATATGTTCTTCTATAGGCTTATGCGAATCCTTCTTAGATTTCTAGTTTTTCTATTTCTTTAGATGCTCCTTTTGTTATTTTCTAAATCTATTTATCTAGCTTGCTACTCTTCCTTTTAAGTGTTACAGCTATTTTATATATATTTAGGACTAAGTGTCCTTTTTTGTTCTTAACTAGAACTATACTAGTAGCGCTTACTTCTTCTTATAAGTCTAGTCTTCTACTTAGAGTGTCTATAAATTAGTTATCTTTCCCTTTTGTGTATATAATTTCTATATTAAACATTAACAAGTATTCCTACTATCTTATATAGCGTTGTAATAATTCTTTATTTATTATAAATCCTATAAGGTTCTTATAGTCTATATAGACCTTTATCTAATATTTTGCTCCTTATAGGTATACTCTCTATTACTTAAATACTTTGTAGATTACTAGTATTTCTTTATTGTAGATTAGGTAGTTAAGTTCTACTATCTTTATTTTCTTAGAGAAGTACTTAACTAAGTGTTCTTTTTTAGTCTCTAGGTCTTCCTGTATTAGTACTATTCTGTAGACTAAGTTAGATACGTCTATCTTTACTATTGCTAGTAGGTCTAGGTTATATATTCTAATAACTAAGTTTTCTATAAACTTCTTCTTAATCTTCTTAAATGCCTTATCGTATTCCTATATCTATTTAAACAGCGTATCTTTTTTTATAAGTCTTGTTATTAGTTCTATATCTTTAGACTATCTTACTATTAACTTTCTATAAAAGTTAGCTAGTCTATAAAATTGTTGTACCTCTTTTAGGTTTCTTAGTATTAGCTATTCGTTAATTAACTTAATCTTTTCTAGATTAATCTTAATTTTTCCTAGTTCTATAATAAACCCTAGGAAATCTATTTCCTTTATATAGAACTTGTATTTTCTTATCTTAAGAAATATTTTAGCTTCTACTAGTTTTTCTAGTACTTTGTATATATATTATACGTATTCTTCTTCTATTTCTAAGAATATAAGGATGTCGTCTAAGTATATAAATATAAATATATCTAAGTACTCTCTTAGTACTATATTAATCCTTTCTTAGAATACTACTAGTATATTTATTAAGCTAAATAGCATAACTAAATATTTATATAATCCCTATTATATTCTAAATACTATTTTCTATTTGTTGCCTTCTTTAATTCTAATTTAGTAGTAGGCGTTCTAGATATCTAACTTTGTAAAGATTATTGCTTTCTATAGTTTATCTTGTATTATGTCTATTCTTAGTAAGGGGTATTAGTTCTTGTTTGTAACTACGTTAGTTTTTCTAAAGTCTATACAAGGTCTTTTGTTACTTATTCTTTTCTTGTCTATAAAGATAAGTCTGTAAGCTACTAAGGATTTAGATTCTCTTATCTATCTCTTTTTTATTGCGTTTTAAATAAATACTTATTTAATCTTTAATTCTTCTTCTATTTTCTAGTAGACTAGGCTCTATCCTATATCTTTTCCTTCTTCTATTTCTATCGCTAAGTCCTATAGTTAATATTCTAGAAGGTAATCTTTAGGTTCTATAAGCTATTCTTCCTATTTCTTATATTCTTCTAGGAATTCTCTTTTGCAGGTGTTCTTGTAGGCCTTTAACGTATCTATTCTATAGTAGTTAATCTTCCCTATCCTCTAATTAATATGTAGGTTAGTTATCTATAACTATAGTATACCTAATATTATATCTTGTTTGTTATTAATTGTTGTTATATCTATAACTATATTCTTAATTTCTAGTCTTTCTAACCTTAGTGTTAAAGGTACTGTCTTAAACTGTATTAGTTCCTAAAATAGTTTTCCTTTAATCGTACTTAGTTATTAAGGGTATTTCTTTATTATATACTTTATTTCCTGTATTTCTACAAACTTCTTTAATATAAAGTTTCTCGTAGCTCTACTATTAATTATTAATTATACTTTCTTTCCTTAGTATATACCTATTTTTGTAATATATAAGCCTCCTATACCTTCTAGTTTTTCTTGCTTAGGTAACTTTATAAATTATCTATCTTTCTAGGGCTATAGGCTTATTTTAAGTTTGTATTCTTTGTATTTTAAACACTTATTATATATATATTTGTACTATAGTCCTCTTTAGACGCATTTCTTAGATAATTTTAGGCTAGGTCTTACTACTATATATCTGTCTTCTAGGATTATTTCCTATCCTTAGATATCTTCTACTATAATTACTCTTATATAGTTATAGCCTCTTCTCCTTATAAGCTATGCGTTATTATTTGCTTTAGGGTTTCTGTGTATAATACAATTCTTATCTAGGCATAATATCTATAATACTTTAAAGTATACTAGATGTTTTAGGTCTGTTATTTTGTTATCCCCTTCCTAGTATTTACTTCTACTAGGTATATCTATTATTAGGATATAGTATACTACTAGTACTCTTAGTGTGTAAGCTTTGTTAATCTATTGCGTCTCTCTTACAAGGTATTACTATTCTTTTTATATAGGTATTCTTCCTACTATAACTATGTATTACTTTATCTATTCTTAAAATAGTATAAACTTTGTTTCTTTAGGATTGCGTTCTTTCTAGTCTTCGTACACTTCCTCTATACTTATAACTAGTAAGTATTTCTAAACAAACTTCTATTCTTTATCTCGTTCCTCTATATCTATAGTTATATAGCTATTATAGCTATATATCGTTAGCTAGGTATACTCTATATCTTTTATACTAACTTGTTTCTTACTTCCTCGTAGTCCTTTAGAGGTAGTCGTAGTAGTCTCTTTATCTAGTACTAGTCCTTTAGCCTAGATTAATAGTACTAGGGGCTCTTCCCCTTCTAGATCTTCTACTAGTAGGTCTATTACTTAGGCTATTTCTTCTAGCTAAGCTTTTATTCTTTCTTTTATTGCAGCTACTCTCTATCTCTATTATAAGAAGTATCCTACTCTCTATTTACTAGAAAGATGTATATAGTAGTCGTCTTTATAACAAAAGGTCTAATAGAGTATTACGTATTGTATTTCTTTACTTTTAGCTACTTTCTCCTAAGGTTTAGCCTATACTTGTAGTACTTCTTTCTTCTTTTTAGTCGTCTTTAACTAGGTTTCTTTCTTTAGGTCCTTACTTTTATAGTTTTTTATAAAGTGTCCTAGTTTCTTATATTTGTAATATGCTATATCCTTCTTCTTTTATAATTAGTAGTCTTTCGTATAGTAGCCTAGTTTACTATAGTTAAAGTACGTAAAGTCTTTATTCTTCTTTTTCTTTCTATCTTTATTAGTGTTAAGGATTATAGGGTCTCTCTTATTATAGTTCTAGGTGTAACCTCTATATTTGTTCTTCTTTTATTCTTAAAGATTATCGTTAATTTATATTACTTATTACTTTAGGGCTTCTAGTGTCCTTAGTTTCTCTATATATATTATCTTGTATTAAATCTTAGAGTTTAGTCCTTACTTAAATCGTAATATTAAAGCTAACTTATTCTATTCTATATTCTAAGATAGTTATTTAAACTATAATACGTACTTTAGAATACTTTAACTTTGTATAAGCTTTTCTAGCTATTCTTTAGCTTGTTAGGTAACGTCTGTATCTCTAAATACTACTCTTATTTGTTTAGTAAAGTATTTGTAACTTCTAAAAATAGCTCTAGTTTTATCTTTCTAGGTTATTAGAGAGTGTATCGTATAGTCTATCTAGTAAGGTTTGTACTATCTTATCGCGTCTTCTTTAAGGTGCAACCTAATATATATTACCTTTTTCTCTTCTATATCAAAGTATAGTACTTGTATATCTATCTAGAGTTGTGCTAAAGTAATAAAGAGTCTTAGTTTCTCCCTTATTCTGTTAAACTTCTTAAGGACAGGTATCTTAGGTAGTTTCTTTGTTACACTTATTACTAGACGTTATATAATTAGTTCTATCTAATTCTAACCTTTAATAATAGCTTTAATCTATACTTTATTCTACTTTACGTAATCTTGCAGTTCCTTGTTCTATATTTCTAAAGTATTGATTACTATTTTTATATCTTCTTTATCTAAGATTAGATTATTAATTTAGTCCTTAATTGTTTCCTATATAGTACTATTAGACTTATAACTACTCTTAGGGGCTTTACTTATTTTAGTTTAACTTTCTACTATCGTGTTAGCTAGACTGTACGCTACTTACGCTTTACTTCTCGCAATAACTAAATTAGTAAGGTGTAACAAGGTGTAACTAGGGTTAACTTCCTAGTACCTATAGGTATTAGTAGATTAAGAGTTAATAGTAAAAGCCTAGGTTATAATCTATAATAATTATAAACAATAGAAGATATTTTGCAACTATCTTATAGTAGCGTTCTATAGTTAAAGGATTAAATTACTAATACTATCCTAACAATACGCATCTTACTAACTATATACTCGTCGTAATCTATAATCTATAGTTACTAAGACTAGTAGATTATAGATTATCTTAATCTATAATCTATTAATACTAAGAGTCTATAGATTATAGATTAGCCTAGGTGTCTAGTTATGTGTGGTCTCCTAATCGAGGTCGTTACCCCGCTCGTCCTATACTTCGTTAGCGCCTAGATTAGGACTAATTAGTTCTATCTCGATTTCTTCTATTACACCTATAACAATTTTACTTACTAAGTATAAGTATTTAATTACTATATAATCTCTTTTTACTAAATTATATAAAGAGAGCTATTAATAAGGCTTAAGTACAATTATTATTATAGCTTACTAAGGCTAAAGCTAAGTATAAGTTAACTTTTTATAAGCTAGTAGAGCTTTATTCTTATATTAAGCGTTTTTAGAAGATAAAGGCTTATAATAACACTAAGTTATCTAAATAGTTTTATATAATAGAGGCTAAGATAGACTTTAAAGATAAAATAAGGGCTACTCTAGCTCTTATATTAAACGTTCCTATTACTTCTCTATCTATTAGTAGTATTACAAGTTTTCTTACTTTACTATAAAGTAATCTAGAGGGTTTTAACTTTAGAACTCCTTTAGTTTTATAATAGGGTGTTACTAAAGTCGACTTCCTAGTACCTAAAGAGTATTAGTAGATTAAGAGTTAATAGTAAAAGCTTAGGTTATAATCTATAATAACTTATAAACAATAGAAGATATTTTGTAACTATCTTGTATTAGCGTTCTATAGTTAAAGGATTGAATTACTAATACTATCCTAATAATATGTATTTTACTAACTATATACTCTTTATAATCTATAATCTATAGTTACTAAGATTAGTAGATTATAGATTACCCTAATCTATAATCTATTAATACTAAGAATTTATAGATTATAGATTAGCCTAGGTGTCCTAGTTATATATAGTCTCTTAATTAAGGTTATTACTTTACTTGTCTTATACTTTATTAGTACTTAGATTAGGACTAATTAGTTTTATCTCGATTTCTTCTATTACACCTATAATACTATCTCTCCTCCTAAGTAAGTCTTAGTTTTCTTACCTTAGGGCTAGAGTTATTAGTCTAGTTTCTTTATTAATATAGAGTTCTTTATCCTCCTTTATACCTATTTTATCTACACGTTATTACTACTTTCTTACTAATTACGTATTACGTAATAGTATTAAAATATTTCCTTACTCTTATTATACTTCTCTTAAGTTAAACCCTAAGTCTCTTCTTTATATTATTTTTATAAACAATAGTAAGGCTTATAAAGTATATATTTATGTAAATATATATAGTTTTTGTAACGTATCTAGTATTTCTCTTTCTAAGTATAAGTTTATTACACTTATCTTTACGTCTAGGCTTAATAATAATAGGGAAAGCTATTAACTAGACTTAAGAGAAATTACTATCTTAAATTGTAGAGGCTAAAGCTAAGCGTAAGCGTATCTAGGAGCTTACGTAGAGTAAGCTAGTAGAGAATTAAGCTTATCTCTCTTATCTTTGTAAGATAAAGGCCTTAAATAATAAGAAATTAGCTAAGTAGTTAGTAGCTCTAGAAGCTAAGCTAGACTTAGATAAAGCGTTTAATATTACTATAGTAGGTCTTACGCTAGACGTCTCTATTATCTCTCTATCTATTATTAGTAATATTAGTTCTCTTAGTTTACTACTAGGCGTTCTAGAGGGTTTTAACTTTAGAAGTCTTCTAGTTTCTTAAAGTAATTAAGATTATCTTCTAGTTCCTATATTTTTTCCTATAGTTGTCCTTTTTCGTCTATACCTATCTATTCTACTAAGTAGTAGTCTTTTCTATTTTAAAACTAGTACTATAGGATTTTCTTAACTTCTTATTCTTCCTATTCTCTATACGTGTCTACTTTATATACTAGTAGTTCTACTTCTAGTAGTACTTGTTCTAGTAAGGCTACGTAGAATATTAGGTGTATCTTTATCTTGTTTAGTAGCTTTAATTTAAATATAACTAGTATAACTTCTTTCTTAATTTTATATAGTCCTATTTTAACGTAGTCTAATTTTAAACTTAGTCTCTTACTTTTAATATTCTTCTATACTAACTATACTTTTTCTCTCTCTCTAAATTAGAGTTCCTTTTTATACTTCTTGTTATAGTATTTTGTTATATAATCGTGCAAGAATTCTATATCTTGTCTTAGTTAATTATGTATATCTTTAAGTCTATTAGTAAAACTTTCTCCTTTTAAGGACTAAGATATCTAATTTCTTAGTATCTAGTATATATTAGGTTCAAATCTATAGTTCGCGAAAAAAAGTAATACTCTTATTACTACGTTTTTTGCGCTGTTGTATACTAACTATACTATAGGTAGTAACTATACCTAATTATTCTAGTTATAGTTAAGGTAGCATCTTAGGTATTGTTCTACTATCTAATTTATTCGTTCTAACTATCTATCTATTTGTAAGTAATATACTATAGACATTGTATATTTAATTCCTAATTACGCTGTTATTATTCCCTATAGTTTTAATATAAATCGTACATCCTTATCTATAATAATCTTATCTAGTAGTCTATATTAACTAATTATAGTTCCTAGAACTTAGTATATAGCAACTTCTATCCTACTTTTCTCTTTATATAGTCTAAAGTATATATACTTTATAAGCTTATCTACTATTATTAAGATTCTATTATACTTAACCTCTAATATTAGGTCTTTAGACTGTAGTAACTTTGTAATAAAGTCTATTGTAATAACTCCCTATAGTTATTCTAGTACTTCTACTAGTTATAATATTCTATATAGTATATATTTATTGTATTTATTTCTTTAATATTCTATATAGTCTTGTAGTACTTCTATTACTAATTATCTTACTTTTAGAATATAGTAGTCTTATAGTAGTCTATCTAATATTTTCTTAATACCTTAGTAACTATATACTAGTAGTTTATAGAATTATTATATAAATTCTCTCTAGATCTTCTTTAGGATGTATATTCTTCTATAGGCTTGTATAAATCCTTCTTAGATTTCTAGTTTCTTTATTTCTTTAGATACTTCTTTTATTGTTTTCTAAATCTATTTATCTAGCTCGCTACTCTTCCTTTTAAGTATTGTAGCTATTTTATATATATTTAGGACTAAGTATCCTTTTTTATTCTTAACTAGAACTATACTAGTAGCGCTTACTTCTTTTTGTAAGTCTAGCCTTCTACTAAGGGTATCTATAAACTAATTATCTTTCCCTTTTATATATATAATTTCTATATTAAATATTAATAAGTATTCCTACTATCTTGTATAGCGTTATAATAATTCTTTATTTATTATAAATCTTATAAGATTCTTATAATCTATATAGACCTTTATCTAATATTTTACTCTTTATAGGTATACTCTCTATTACTTAAATACTTTATAGATTACTAGTATCTCTTTGTTATAGATTAGGTAGTTAAGTTCTACTATCTTTATTTTCTTAGAGAAGTTCTTAACTAAGTATTCTTTTTTAGTCTCTAGGTCTTCCTATATTAGTGCTATTCTATAGACTAAGTTAGATGCGTCTATCTTTACTATTACTAGTAGGTCTAGGTTATATATTCTAATAACTAGGTTTTCTATAAACTTCTTCTTAATCTTTTTAAATACTTTATCGCATTCTTTTATCTATTTAAATAGCGTATCTTTTTTTATAAGTCTTATTATTAGTTCTATATCTTTAGACTATCTTACTATTAACTTCCTATAAAAGTTAGCTAGCTTATAAAATTATTATACTTCTTTTAGGTTTCTTAGTATTAGCTATTTGTTAATTAACTTAATCTTCTCTAGATTAATCTTAATCTTTCCTAGTTCTATAATAAACCTTAGGAAATCTATTTCTTTTATATAGAACTTGTATTTTCTTATCTTAAGAAATATTTTAGCTTCTACTAGTTTTTCTAGTACTTTATATATATATTGTATATATTCTTCCTCTATTTCTAAGAATATAAGGATGTCGTCTAAGTATGCGAATATAAATATATCTAAGTACTCTCTTAGTACTATATTAATCCTTTCTTAGAATACTACTAGTGCGTTTATTAAGCTAAACGGCATAACTAAATATTTATATAATCTCTATTATATTCTAAATACTATTTTCTATTTATTACCTTTTTTAATTCTAATTTAGTAGTAAGTATTCTAGATATCTAACTTTATAAAGATTGTTACTTTCTATAGTTTATCTTATATTATATCTATTCTTAGTAAAGAGTATTAGTTCTTGTTTATAACTACGTTAGTTTTTCTAAAGTCTATATAAGGTCTTTTATTACTTATTCCTTTCTTATCTATAAAGATAAGTCTATAAGCTACTAAGGATTTAGATTCTTTTATCGATCTCTTTTTTATTACGTTTTAAATAAATATTTATTTAATCTTTAACTCTTCTTCTATTTTCTAGTAGACTAGGCTCTACCTTACGTCTTTTCTTTCTTTTGTTTCTATTGCTAAGTCCTATAGTTAATATTCTAGAAGGTAATCTTTAGGTTCTATAAGCTATTCTTCCTATTTCTTATATTCTTCTAGGAATTCTCCCTTATAGGTGTTCTTGTAGGCCTTTAACGTGTCTATTCTATAGTAGTTAATCTTCTCTATTCTCTAATTAATATATAGGTTAGTTATCTATAACTATAGTATACCTAATATTATATCTTATTTGTTATTAATTGTTGTTATATCTATAACTATGTTCTTAATTTCTAGTCCTTTTAACCTTAGTGTTAAAGGTACTGTTTTAAACTATATTAGTTCCTAGAATAGTTTTCTTTTAATCGTATTTAATTGTTAAGAGTATTTCTTTATTATATATTCTATTCCTTGTGTTTCTACAAACTTCTTTAATATAAAGTTTCTTATAGCTCTACTATTAATTATTAATTGTACTCTTTTTCTTTAGTATATACCTTTTTTTGTAATATATAGGCCTCCTATACCTTCTAGTTTTTCTTACCTTAGTATCTTTATAAATTATCTATCTTTCTAGGGCTATAGCCCTATTTTAAGCTTATATTCTTTATATTTTAGATATTTATTATATGTATATTTATACTATAGTCTTCCTTAGACGCATTTCTTTAATAGTTTTAGACTAGGTCTTAATACTACGTATCTATCTTCTAGAATTATTTCTTATCTCTAGATATCTTCTACTATAATTACTCTTGTATAGTTATAGCCTTTTCTTCTTATTAGCTATATATTGTTATTTACCTTTAGGTTTCTATATATAATACAATTCTTATCTAGGTATAATATCTATAATACTTTAAAATATACTAGATATTCTAGATCTATTATTTTATTATCTCCTTCCTAGTACTTGTCTTTTCTAGGTGTATTTATTATTAGGATATAGTATACTACTAGTACTCTTAGTATATAGGCTTTATTAATCTATTACGTTTTTCTTATAAGGTATTACTATTCTTTTTATATAAGTATTCTTCCTACTATAACTATATATTACTTTATCTATTCTTAAAATAGTATAAACTTTATTTCTTTAGAATTGCGTTCTTTCTAGTCTTTATACGCTTCCTCTATACTTATAACTAGTAAGTATTTTTAAACAAACTTCTATTCTTTATCTTGTTTCTCTATATCTATAGTTATATAGCTATTGTAGCTATATATTATTAGCTAGGTATACTCTATACCTCTTATACTAACCTATCTCTTACTTCCTTGTAGTCCTTTAGAGGTAGTTGTAGTAGTCTCTTTATCTAGTACTAGTCCTTTAGCCTAGATTAATAGTACTAGGAGCTCTTCTTCTTCTAGATCTTCTTCTAGTAAGTCTATTACTTAGGCTATTTCTTTTAGCTAAGCTTTTATTCTATCTTCCTTTATTACTACTACTTTCTACCTCTATTATAAGAAGTATCTTACTCTCTATTTACTAGAAAGATATATATAGTAGTCGTCTTTGTAATAAAAGGTCTAATAGAGTATTACGTATTATATTTCTTTACTCCTAGCTACCTTCTCTTATAGTTTAGCCTATACTTATAGTACTTCTTTTTTCTTTTTAGTTATCTTTAACTAAGTTTCTTTCTTTAGGTCCTTATTCTTATAGTCCTTTATAAAGTGTCTAGGTTTCCTGTATTTATAACATACTATATCCTTTTTCTTCTTTAATTAGCAATCTTTCGCGTAGTAGCCTAGTTTACTATAGTTAAAGCACGTAAAGTCTTTATTCTTCTTTTTCTTTCTATTTTTATTAGTATTAAGGATTATAAAGTCTCTTTTGTTATAGTTCTATATATAGCCTCTGTATTTGTTTTTTTTCTATTCTTAAAGGTTATTGTTAATTTATATTACCTATTGCTTTAAGGCTTCTAGTGTTCGTAGTTTCTCTATATATATTATCTTATATTAAATCTTAGAGTTAAGTCCTTATTTAAATTGTAATATTAGAGCTAACTTATTCTACTCTATGTTTTGTAATAGTTATTTAAATTATAATATATACTTAGGAATACTCTAACTTTGTATAAGCTTTTCTAGCTACTCTTTAGCTTATTAGGTAACGTCTGTATCCCTAAATACTACTCTTATTTGTTTAGTAAAGTATTTGTAACTTCTAAAAATAGCTCTAGTTTTGTCCTTCTAAGTTATTAGAGAGTGTATCGTGTAATCTATCTAATAAGGTTTGTACTATCTTATTACGTCTTCCTTAAGGTGTAACCTAATATATATTACCTTCTTTTCTTCTATATTAAAGTATAGTACTTGTATATCTATCTAGAGTTATACTAAAGTAATAAAGGGTCTTAGTTTCTCCCTTGTTTTGTTAAACTTCTTAAGGATAGGTATTTTAGGTAGTTTCTTTATTGCACTTATTACTAGGCGTTGTATAATTAGTTCTATCTAATTCTAACCTTTAATAATAGCTTTAATTTATACTTTATTCTACTTTGCGTAATCTTGTAGTTCTTTGTTCTATATTTCTAAAGTATTAATTACTATTTTTATATCTTTTTTATCTAAGATTAAATTATTAATTTAGTCCTTAATTATTTCCTATATAGTACTATTAGACTTATAACTACTCTTAGGGACTTTACTTATTTTAGTTAAACTTTCTACTATTATATTAGCTAGACTATACGCTACTTACGCTTTACTTCTTGCAATAACTAAATTAGTAAAGTGTAATAGGGTGTTACTAGGGTCGACTTCCTAGTACCTAAAAGGTATTAGTAGATTAAGAGTTAATAGTAAAAGCTTAAGTTATAATCTACAATAACTTATAAATAATAGAAGATGTTTTACAACTATCTTGTATTAGCGTTCTATAGTTAAAGGATTAAATTACTAATACTATCTTAATAATACGCATCTTACTAACTATATACTCTTTGTAATCTATAATCTATAGTTACTAAGATTAGTAGATTGTAGATCGCCCTAATCTATAATCTATTAATGCTAAGAATCTATAGATTATAGATTAGCCTAGGTATCCTAGTTATGTGTAGTCTCTTAATTAAGGTTGTTACCCTACTTATCTTATGCTTCGTTAGCGCTTAGATTAGGACTAATTAGTTCTATCTCGATTTCTTCTATTATACCTGTAACAAGTTTCTTAAAGTAGTTAAGATTATCTTCTAGTTTCTATATATCTTTTTATAGTTACCCTTTCTTATTTATACTTATCTATTTTACTAAGTAGTAGTTTCTTCTATTATAGAACTAGTATTATAAGATTTCTTTTACTTCTTATTTCTCTTATTCTCTATATATATCTACTTTATATACTAGTAGTTCTATATTTTATAGTACTATCTTAAGTAGTACTCTATAAAAGGTTAAGTATATCTTTATTTTACTTTGTAGCTTTAATTTAAATATAACTAGTGTAACTTTCTACTTAATCTTATATAGTCTTATTTTTACGTAATCTAGTTTTAAACTAATTTGTTTACTTTTAATATTTCTTTAGACTAACTATACTTTTTTCTCTTCTTTAAATTAGAGTCCTTCTTTATATTTCTTATTATAGTACTTTACTATATAATTATACAAGAACTTAGTATCTTATCTTAGCTGTTGTGTATTACTTTTATTTAATTTATAAAGTTTTCTTCTCTTAGAGTCTAAGATTCTATATTTCTTAGTATTTAGTATACGTTAAGATTAAATCTATAATTTATAAAAAATAGTAATACGTTTTGTAACGGGCTGCCTGTCGTCGACTACAGGTGCCTGTCTTGAAGGGGGTTGGTGGATCACGAGGTAATAGTAAAAGCTTAGGGGTAATCTGCAATAACTGTGAACAATAGAAGATGTTTTGTAACTGTCTTGTATTGGCGTTCCGTAGTCAAAGGATTGAATTGCTGATGCTATCTTAATAATGCGCATTGCTACTAACTATATACCTATGCTTCTTGGCTGGCTTCGTGCTTCGTGTTTGCTAAGATCGCGAATCGCAAATTTATCACGTGCACGAATTTGTGCTTCGTGTTTGCCAAGGTCGCGAATCGCGAATTCATTACGTGTCCCTGTTGTGGTTAGCTTCCTAGTCAAGTTCGTTGCCCCACGGGTCGTATGTGTTGTTATCATCTGTGGTAGGGCTGATTGGTTTAAATTGGCTTTCCCTTGTTACTACTGTAACACGTTTATTACTATATTCTTTACGCTATTATATGCTAACTATACTATAGGTAGTAACTATACCTAATTGTTCTAGTTATAGTTAAGGTAGTATCTTAAGTATTATTCTACTATCTAGTTTATACGTTTTAATTATCTATCTATTTATAGATAATACGCTATTAATATTTAATATTGTATTCCTAATTATACTATTATTATTCTCTATAGTTTTAATATAAATTGTATATCTCTATCTATAATAATCTTATCTAGAATACTATATTAGCTAATTATAGTTTCTAGAACCTAGTATATAGTAACCTCTATCCTACTTTTCTCTTTATATAGTTTAAAGTATAAGTACTTTATAAGTTTATTTTCTATTATTAGGATTCTATTATACTTAGCTCCTAATATTAAGTTCTTTAACTTTAGTAACTTTGTAATAAAGTCTATTGTAATAACTCCCTAGAGGCGTTCTAGTACTTTAACTAATTATAATATTCTATATAGTCTTATAGTACTTCTTATACTAGTTATCTTACTTTTAGGATATAGTAGTTCTTTAAAAGCTTATTTAGTATTTTCTTAATTCTTTAGTATTTATATACTAGTAGTTTATAGAATTATTATATAAATTCTCTTTAGATCTTTCTTAAAATATATATTCTTTTATAAGCTTTTACAAATCCTTCTTAGATTTCTAGTTTTTTTTATTTCTTTAGAGGCGTTTACTATTTCCTTTTAAATCTATTTATTTAGCTTACTATTCTTCTTTTTAAAAGTTATAGCTATCTTAGGTTTATTTAGGACTACGTTTTCTTCTTTATTCTTAACTAGAACTATACTAGTAGTATTTACTTCTTCTTGTAAATCTAGTCTTCTACTTAGAGTATCTACTAACTAGTTATTCTTTTCTTTTGTATATATAACCTCGAATTTAAATATTAATTAGAATTCCTACTATCTAGTATAGCGTTATAATAGGTCCTTATTTATTATAAATCTTATAAGATTCTTATAGTCTATATAAACCTTTATCTTATACTTTACTCTTTGTAAGTATACTCTCTATTTCTTAAATACTTTATAGATTACTAGTATTTCTTTATTATAGATTAAGTAGTTAAGATCTACTAGCTTTATTTTTTTTAGAGAAGTATTTAACTAAGTATTCTTACCTAGTTTTTAAATCTTCTTGTATTAGTGCTATCCTATAAACGAAATTAGATGCGTCTATTTTTACTATCGCTAGTAGTTCTAAGTTATATATTCTAATAACTAGATTTTCTATAAACTTTCTCTTAATCTAGTTAAATACTTCTTTATACTCTTTTATCTATTTAAATAGCGTATCTTTCTTTATAAGCCTAGTTAGTAGTTCTATATATTTAGACTATCTTACTATTAACTTTCTATAAAAGTTTACTAGTCTATAAAATTACTATACTTCTCTTAGATTCTTTAGTATTAGCTATTCCTTAATTAACTTTATCTTTCTTAGGTTAATCCTAATCTTTTCTAGTTCTATAATAAACTTAAGGAAATCTATTTCTTTTATATAGAATTTGTATTTTCTAATCTAAAAAAATAATTTATTTTCTACTAGTTTTTCTAGTACTTTATATATATATTATACGTGTTTATCCTTTATTTCTAAAAATATAAAGATGTTATCTAAGTATATAAATATAAATACGTCTAAGTACTCTCTTAGTACTATGTTAATTCTCTCTTAGAATACTACTAGTCTATTTATTAGTCTAAAGGGTATAACTATATATTTAAATAGCTTATATTATATTCTAAACGCTATTTTCTATTTATTACCTTTTTTAATTCTAATCTAATAGTAGGCGTTCTAGATATCTAGTTTTGTAAAGATTCTTACTCTTTATAGCCTATTTTATATCTTGTCTATTTATAGTAAGAGGTATTAGTTTTTATTTATAATTACGTTTGTTTTTCTAAAATCTACATAAGGTCTTTTATCTTTTATCTCTTTTTTGTCTATAAATATAAGTCTATATACTACTAAAGATTTAGATTCTTATATCTATCTTTTTCTTATTTTGTTTTTAATAAATACTTACTTAATTTTAAACTTTTCTTTAGTTTTTATATAGACTAGGCTCTAACCTACGTCTTTTTCTTCTTCTAAGTCTATTACTAAGTCCTATAGTTAGTATTCTAGAAGGTAGTCTTTAGGTTTTATAAGTTATTTTTCTTATTTCTTATATTTGTCTAAGAACATCTATAACTATATTTTTAATATTTAACTCTTCTAATTTAAGTATAGAGGGTACTGTTTTAAACTTTATAAGTTCCTAAAATAGTTTTCTTTTAATTATACTTTGTTATTAAAGATACTTCTTTATTATATAACGTATTCTCTATTTTTCTATAAACTTTTTTAATATAAAGTTCTTTATAGCTCTACTATTAATTATTACTTATACTCTTTTTTCTTAAAAGGTGCCTATTTTTATAATATATAGGCCTCCTATACTTTCTAGCTATTTTTACTTAAGTAATCTTGTAAATTATCTATCTTTCTAGGGCTATTACCCTACTTTAAGTTTATAATCTTTATGTTTTAGATATTTTTATACGTATATTTATACTATAGTCTTCCTAAGACGCATTTCTTAGATAGTTTTGTTCTTAGTCTTACTACTATATATCTTTCTTCTAATATCGTTTCCTATCTTATAATATCTTCTACTAGAATTTCTTTTATATAATTATAGCCCTTTTTTCTTATTAGCTATATATAGTTCTTTACTTTAGAGTTTCTATATAGGATATAATTTATATTTAGGTATAATATCTATAATATCTTAAAGTGTACTAAGTGCTCTAGATTTATTGTTTTGTCGTCCTCTTCTTAGTATTTGTCTTTACTAGGTATTCTTTCTATTAAGATATAGTATACTACTAGTACTTTTAGTATATAGGCTTTATTAATCTATTACGTCTTTTTTGTAAAGTACTACTATTCTCTTTATATAAGTATTCTTCTTACTATAACTATCTATTATACTATCTATTTTTAGAATACTATAAACTTTATATTTTTAAGATTACGTATTTTCTAGTCTTTATACGCTTCTTCTATACTTATAACTAGTAAGTATTTCTAAATAAACTACTATTCTTAGTTTTGTTTTACTATATCTATTATTATATAGCTATTGTAACTATATATATTTAACTAGGTATACTCTATACCTTTTATATTAACCTAGTTCTTATCTTCTTATAGTTTTTTAGAGGGGACTATAGTAGTCTCTTTATCTTCTACTAGTCCTTTAGTAGGGATTAATAGTACTAGGAACTCGTTTCCCTCTAAATCTTCTATTAGTAGGTCTATTATATAGTTTATCTTATTTAGCTATACTTTTATTTATTTTACTTTTATTGCTACTACTCTATTCTTCTATAAGAACTATCTTACTCTCTATTTACTAGAAAGGTATATATAGTAGTTATTATTATAATAAAAGGTCTAGTTAAGTATTACGTACTATAACTCTTTACTTACTACTACTTTTTCTTAAGGCGTAGCCTATATTCTTAGTACTTCTTTCTTATCCTTAGTTATCTTTAACTAAGCTTCTTTTTTTAGGTTTTTACTTCTATAATCTTTTGTAAAGTATCCTAGTTTCTTATATTTATAATATACTATATCTTTCTTCTTTAATTAATAATCTTTTATATAGTAGCCTCTCTTACTATAGTTAAAGTATATAAAGTCTTTATTCTTCTTTTTCTTATTATTCTTGTTAGTATTAAGGATAATAGGGTCTCTACCTTTATAGTTGCTAGAGTATCCTCTATATTTATTTATTTTCTATTCTTAGAAGTTATTATTAACTTGTATTACCTATTGTTTTAGAGCTTCTAGTGTTTATAGTTTTTCTATATAGATTATCTTGTATTAGATCTTTAACTTTAGTCCTTATTTAAATTGTAATATTAGAGATAGCTCGTTCTATTCTATGTTTTATTATAGTTATTTAAATTATAATATATATTCTAGAATACTACTATATTATATAAGCTTCTTAAGCTTTTCTTTAGCTTATTAGGTAATATCTATATCTTTAAATACTACTCTTATTTGTCGTATAAAGTATTTATAACTTCTAAAAATAGCTCTTGTTTTATCTTTTTATATTCTTAGAGCGTATACTGTATAGTCTATCTAGTAAGGTTTAAACTATCTTATTGTATCCTCTTTAAAGTGCATCCTAATATATATTACTTTCTTGTCTTCTCTATTAAAGTATAGTACTTATATATCTATCTAAAGTTATACTAATACTATAAAAGGTCCTAACTTCTTCCTTGTTCTATTAAACTTCTTAAGTACAAGTATTTTAGGTAGTTTCTTTATCGCACTTATCTCTAATCTCTAAGTAATCTATTCTATCTAGTTTTATCCTACTATAATAGCTTTAATTTAAGCCTTATTTTGTTTTATATAGTCTTATAGTTTCTTATTCTATATTTCTAAGGTGTTAATAAATAGTTTTATATCTTCTTTCTTAGAGATTAAGTTATTTACAAGTACTTTAAGTACTACCTATATAGTATTATCTAACTTATAGCTACTTAGATATACTTTACCTCTTTTCTTAGTTAAACTTTCTACTATTGTATTAGCTTAGACTATACGCTACTTACGCTTTACTTTTCCTAATAACTAAATTAGTAAGGTGTTATAGGGTTGCCTATTATTAACTACAAGTAACTTTTTCTTTAGGAGTGTTAGTAGATTAGGAATTAATAACAAAGGCTCGTATAGTAATTAGGTAATAGGCTATAAATAATAGAAAGATGTCTCGCGATATTAATATATTAATACTTGTAGTTAATAATTAAATTGCTAATACTATCTTAATAATGCGTATTACTACTAACTATATACTTGTAGTCTTTAGTTAGCTTTATAACTTTGTATTTACTAAGATCGCGAATTTATAAATTTATTACGTGTCCCTAGCTTTATAACTTTGTATTTACTAAGATTGTAAATTTACGAATTTATTACGTGTCCTAGTTGTAGTTAGTCTCTTAATTAAGTTCGTCTACCTATAGATTATATATATTGTTATCTTCTACTATAGGGCTAATTAGTTCTATCTAGTTTTCTCTTGTTATAACTATAATATAGTTACTCTAGACAAGATATATTAAAAGCGATTATAAATATATATAAAGGAGAGTTCTTAGATAAATATAAGAAATTAGAAAAGTAGATTACTAAGCCTAAAGATTACCTTCTAGAATATTAGCTATAGGACTTAGTAATAAACCTAGAAAAAAGAAAAGACGTAGGTTAGAGCCTAGTCTATAGAAAAACTAAAGAAAAGTCTATAATTAAGGAAGAATTTATATAAAACGTAATAAATAAAAGATAGATATAAAACTCTTAATCTTTAGTATTATATAGACTTATATTTATATATAAAAAATAGATAAGTAATAAATAACCTTACTATAAGAGAGTTATATCTTATATCTCTTATTTTTATACTAATATTAGTAAGTTTATAACTTACTAATATTACAAACTTACTAATATTACAAACTTACTAATATTGTAAACTTACTAATAATACAAACTTACTAATATTACAAACTTACTAATATTGCAAACTTACTAATAATGCAAACTTACTAACATTACAAACTTACTAATATATACTAATGTTAGTAAGTTTGCAACTTACTAATATATATCGAATGTTAGTAAGTTTGCAACTTACTAATATATATCGAATGTTAGTAAGTTTACAACTTACTAACATTTAACTACCTTTCTACTTTTAGTTAGCGCTTAGTAAGCTACTAGGTATATATACCTAGTACTTACTTAGATAGCTTTATCTACTATTTACTCTTTTTTGTTAATTATTAAAACTACTTTATTAAGTTATCTTACGTAAAGTCTACCTTACACCTACGTAGATTTTAAGAAAATAAATATAATTATAAATAAGAATAGATATCTCTTACTATATATAGACAAGATATAAGATAGACTATAAAAGGCTTAAATCTTTATAAAGTTAGATATCTAAAACGAATACTATTAAATTAGGATTAAAGAAAGTAATAAGTAGAAGATAGCGTTCTAAATATAATATATACTATTTAAATATATAGTTATCCCCTTTAGATTAATAAACGTGCTAGTAGTATTTTAAGAAAGAATTAATATAGTCCTAAGAGACTACCCCGACGTATTTATATTTATATACTTAGATAATATCTTTATTTTTTTAGAATTAGAAGATAAATATATATAATATATATATAAAGTACTATAAAGACTAGTAAAAAACTAATTATTTCTTAAGATAAGAAAATATAAGTTTTATATAAAAGAAATAGACTTCCTTAGATTTAATATTAAACTAAAAAAGATTAAAATTAACTTAGATAAAATTAAGTTAATTAAAGAATAGTTAATACTAAAAAACTTATAAGAAGTATAATAGTTTTATAAGTTAGTAAAATTTTATAAAAAATTAATATTAAGATAATATAAGTATATAGAGCTTTTAACTAAACTTATAAGAAAAGATACGCTATTTAAGTAGATAGAAGAATATAACAAAGTATTTAACTAGATTAAGAAGAAATATATATATAACCTAGAGTTACTAGTAATTATAAAAATAGACGTATCTAATTTAGTTACTAGAATAGTACTAATATAGAAAGACCTAAGAACTAAATAAGAATACTTAGTTAAATATTTCTCTAAGAAAATAAAGCTAGTAGAGCTTAACTACCTAATCTATAATAAAAAGATACTAGTAATTTACAAAGTATATAAATAATAGAGAGTATATTTATAGAGTGTAAAATACTAAATAATAGTCTATATAGACTCTAAGAATTTTATAGAATTTATAATAAATAAAGATCTATTATAATACTATATAAGATAGTAGGAATTCTTATTAATATTTAAATTTAAGATTATATATATAAAAAGAAAAGATAACTAGTTAGTAGATACTTTACGTAGAAGACTAGATTTATAAGAAGAAGTAAATACTACTAGTATAGTTCTAGTTAAGAATAAAGAATAAAACTTAGTCTTAAATAAACTTAAGATAGTAGTAATACTTAAGAGAGAGAGTAGTAAGCTAAATAAATAGATTTAGAAAAAAATAGTAAAAGCTTCTAAAGAAATAAAAAAACTAGAAATCTAAAGTAGATTTATAAAAGCCTATAGAAGAATATTATTATAATACTAAGTAGTAGGTAAGCTGTTATATTACATATAATTAGGCTAGGTAATATAGTGTAGTAGAACACGTAACTATTAGTAGTAAACGCTCTAGAGTAAACGCTCTAGAGTAAACGCTCTAGAATAAGCGCTCTAGAGTAAACGCTCTAGAGTAAGCGCTTAGAAATAAACGCTAGATAGTAAGTATATAGGAACGTTAATAGACCTTTATAGACTATTGTGTTTAATCTCTTCTTTACTTCTTATCTTAATAGAGTATTACAACTAATACTTTAATTAGATTCTTATCTACCTATTAATACTTATATACCTTGTAATACTCTAATAAGAGCTAACTATTAATTAAGTTAAGTAACTATCTTATTTATTAACCTCGCCTATCTTATAGAAGCCTACTTACCCTTATTACTCTTACTTAGTTCTAAGGTCTTAATATATTAAACACCTTTAAGATAAGCGATACATTAATAAATATAGATAACTAGCGTATAGGTGTAACCTATATAGCTACTTCTAAGGTTACTAAGCTAGACCTCTACTATAGAGAATAAAATAAGCTTAAGCTATAGATTTTATAACTTAATCTCTTCTTTAAAGTAGACTAAGTTTAGGATAAAGATAGAGCTATACTTATATTGTAATAGGTTACTAGGGTTAACTTCCTAATACCTAAAGAGTGTTAGTAGATTAGGAGTTAATAGTAAAAGCTCGTGTAGTAATTGTATAATAACTATTAATAATAGAAGATATTTTATAACTATCTTATATTAGCGTTCTATAGTTAAGAGATTAGATTACTAATACTATCCTAATAATGCGTATTACTACTAACTATATACCTATACTTCTTAGCTAGCTTTATACTTTATATTTACTAAGATTATAAATTATAAATTTATTACGTGCACGAATTTATACTTTATATTTACTAAGATTGCGAATTACGAATTTATTACGTATCTCTATTGTAGTTAGCTTCTTAGTTAAGTTTATCGCCCTATAAATCGTGTGCGTTGTTACTATCTATAAGGGGGCTAATTAGTTTAAATTAGCTTTTTCTTGTTATAGCTGTAATACTATTCTCCTCTCTAGGTAAGTTCTTATTTCTCTACCCTAGGCCTAAGGTTATTAGTCTAGTTTCTTTATTTAATTCTAATTCTTTATTATTCTCTATATCTTTATATTCTAACTACAATAAACTTCTTTTTATTACTTGTGTTACTTGTAATAAGGTTAAAATATTTCCTTACGCCTATTGTACTTAGTTAAAACTTACTTATCTTATATTTTTAAAAGATAGTAAACACTATAGTAAGTGTATTCTAGCTAATATTTAGTATAAGTATACGCTGTCTAGTATTTCTCTTATAGAGTATAGGTGCTTAATTTCTATATAGTCTCTTCTTACTAAGTTATATAGGGCGAGCTATTAACTAGGCTTAAGAGACACTATTATTATAGCTTATAGAAGCTAAGGCTAAGTATAAGCTAACTTTTTATAAGCTAGTAGATCTTTATTCTTGTATTAAGCGTCTTTATAAGATAAAGGCTTATAATAACACTAAATTATCTAAATAGTCTTATACTTTAGACGCTAAGATAGACCTTAAGGATATAGTTTAGGCTACTCTAGCTCCTATCGCGTTAAGCGTTCCTAACGCCTCTCTATTTAGCGCTAGTAGTATTAATTTTCTTAGTTTACTATAAGGCGCTTTAGAGGGTTTTAACTTTAGAACTCCTCTAGTTTCTTAGGGTAGTTAAGGTTATCTTCTAGTTCCTATATTTTTTCCTATAGTTACCCTTTCTTATCTATACCTATCTATTCTACTATATAGTAGTTCCTACTATTATAGAACTAGTATACTAAGATTTTCTTATCTTCTTATTCTTCTTATTCTCTATACGTATCTACTTTATATACTAGTAGTTCTATATTTTATAGTACTATCTTAAGTAGCGCTACGTAGAAGGTTAAGTATATCTTTATTTTATTTAGTAGCTTTAGTTTAAATATAACTAGTATAACTTTTTCCTTAATTTTATATAGTCTTATCTTAACGTAATCTAGTTTTAGACTTAGTTGTTTGCTCTTAATATTCTTTCGTACTAACTATACTTTTTCTTCTTTTCTAAATTAGGGTCTCTATTTATACTTCTTGTTATAGTATTTTACTATATAATTATATAAGAATTCTACGTCCTATCTTAATTAATTATATATATCTCTAAGTCTATTAGTAAAGTTTTCTCTTCTTAGAAACTAAGATACTTTAGTTCTTAGTATTCTATATACGTTAGGGTTAAATCTATAATTTATAAAAAAAAGGAATACTCTTATTACTATATTCTTTGCGCTATTGTATACTAACTATACTATAGGTAGTAACTATACCTAATTATTCTAATTATAGTTAAGGTAGCATCTTAAATATTATTCTACTATCTAATTTATTTATTCTAACTATCTATCTATCTATAGGTAGTATACTATAGATATTATATATTTAATTCCTAATTACGCTATTATTGTTCTCTATAGTTTTAATATAAATCTTATATCTTTTTCTATAATAATCTAGTCTAGTAGTCTATATTAACTAATTACGATTCCTAGAACCTAATATATAGTAACCTTTATCTTACTTTCTTCTCTATATAGTCTAAAGTATAAGTACTTTGTATATTTATTTACTATTATTAAGATTTTGTTATATTTAACTCCTAATATTAGATCTTTTAACTTTAGTAACTTTGTAATAAAGTCTATTATAATAACTCCTTATAGTTATTCTAGTACTTTTACTAGTTATAGTATTCTATATAGTACGTATCTATTATACTTATTTCTCTAATATTCTATATAGTCTTGTAGTACCTCTATTATAAGCTATCTTGCTTTTAAGATATAGTAATCTTATAGTAACCTATCTAGAGTCTTGTTAATCCTTTAGTAACTATATACTAGTAATTTATAAAATTATTATATAAATTCTCTTTAAATTTTTTTTAGAATGTATATTCTTCTATAGGCTTATATAAATCCTTCTTAGATTTTAAGTTTTTCTATTTCTTTAGATACTTCTTATATTGTTTTCTAAATCTATTTATCTAGCTTACTACTCTTTCTTTTAAGTGTTGCGGCTATTTTAAGTGTATTTAGGATTAAATATCTTTCCTTGTTCTTAACTAGAACTATACTAGTTGCGTTTACTTCTTCTTATAAGTTTAGTCTTCTACTAAAGGCGTCTATAAATTAATTGTCTTTACTCTTTATATATATAATTTCTATATTAAATATTAATAGAAATTCCTACTATCTTGTATAGTATTATAATAGTTCTTTATTTAGTATAAATCCTATAAGATTCTTATAATCTATATAGACCTTTATCTTATATTTTACTCTTTGTAAGTATACTCTCTATTACTTAAATACTTTGTAGATTACTAGTATCTCTTTATTATAGATTAGGTAGTTAAGCTCTACTAGCTTTATTTTCTTAGAGAAGTATTTAACTAAGTGTTCTTTTTTAGTCTCTAAGTCTTCCTATATTAGTGCTATTCTATAGACTAAGTTAGATACGTCTATCTTTACTATTACTAGTAGGTCTAGGTTATATATTCTAATAACTAGGTTTTCTATAAACTTTTTCTTAATCTTTTTAAATACTTTGTCGTATTCCTTTATCTATTTAAATAGCGTATCTTTCTTTATAAGTCTTATTATTAGTTCTATATCTTTAGACTATTTTACTATTAACTTTCTATAAAAGTTTACTAACTTATAAAATTATTGTACTTCCTTTAGGTTTTTTAGTGTTAGCTATTTGTTAATTAACTTAATCTTTCCTAGGTTAATCTTAATCTTTCCTAGTTCTATAATAAACCCTAGGAAATCTATTTTCTTTGTATAGAATTTGTATTTTCTTATTTTAAGAAATAATTTACTCTTTACTAGCTTTTCTAGTACTTTGTATATATATTATACGTGTTCTTCCTCTATTTCTAAGAATATAAAGATGTTATCTAAGTATATAAATATAAATACGTCTAAGTATTCTCTTAGTACTATATTAATTCTTTCTTAGAAGGCTACTAGTGCGTTTATTAAGCTAAAGGGTATAACTAAGTACTTATATAGTTTGTATTATATTCTAAATACTATTTTCTATTTATTACTTTTCTTAATTCTAATCTAGTAGTAAGCGTTTTAGATATCTAGTTTTATAAAGATCTTTACTTTCTATAGCTTATCTTGTATTGTATTTATCTTTAGTAGTAGATATTAGTTTTTACTTATAACTACGTTAGTTTTTCTAAGGTCTACGTAGAGCCTTTTATTACTTATTCCCTTTTTGTTTATAAATATAAGACTATATACTACTAAAGATTTAGATTCTTATATCTATCTTTTCTTTATTACGTTCTTAATAAATACTTATTTAATTTTAGATTCTTCTTCTATTTTTCTATATACTAGGCTCTATCCTACGTTTTTTTCTTCTTCTAAGTCTATTACTAAGTCTTATAGCTAGTATTCTAGAAGATAGTCTTTAGGTTTATTAAGTTGTTTTTCCTATTTCTTATATTCTTCTAGGAATTCTCTTTTAGTTGTGCTTATGTTAGCTTTTAATATTTCTTTCTTTAGGTAGCTAATTCTTCCTATTCTCTAATTAATATGTAGGTTTGTTATCTATAACTATAGTATACCTAGTATTATATCTTATTTGTTATTAATTGTTGTTATATCTATAACTATATTTTTAATTGTTATCTTTTCTAGTTTAAGCATAGAGAAAACTATCTTAAATCTAAAAGGTTCTTAGAATAGTTTTCCTTTAATTATACTTAATTATTAAGAGTACTTCTTTATTATATAACGTATTCTTTATATTTCTATAAACTTCTTTAATATAAAGTTCTTTATAGCTCTACTATTAATTATTAATTATACTTCTTTCTTTTAGTATATACTTTTCTTTATAATATATAGGCCCTCTATACCTTTTAGCTATTCTTACTTAGGTAATTTTATAAATTGTTTATTCTTCTAAGGCTATAGCCCTACTTTAAGCTTATATTTATTATATTTTAGATATTTGTTGTATATATATTTATACTATAGTCTTCCTTAGATATATTTCTTAGATAGTTTTAGGCTAGGTCTTACTACTACGTATCTATCTTCTAGGATTATTTCTTATCCTTAGATATCTTCTACTAGGATTACTCTTATATAGTTATAGCTTCTTCTTCTTATAGGCTATACGTTGTTATTTATTTTAAGGTTCCTATATATAATATAATTCTTATCTAAGTATACTAACTATAATACTTTAAAGTATACTAGATACCTTAGATCTATTATTTTATTATCCTCTTCCTAGTACTTATCTCTTCTAGGTGTATCTATTATTAGGATATAGTATACTACTAGTACTCTTAGTATATAGGCTTTATTAATCTATTGTATTTTTCTTATAAAGTACTACTATTCTTTTTATATAGGTATTCTTCTTACTATAACTATATATTACTTTATCTATTCTTAAAATAGTATAAACTTTATTTCTTTAAGATTACGTTCTTTCTAGTCTTTGTACGCTTCCTCTATACTTATAACTAGTAAGTATTTTTAAATAAAATTCTATTATTTGTTTTATTCTTCTATATCTATTATTGTATAGCTATTATAGCTATATATATCTAGCTAGGCGTACTCTATACCTCTTATACTAGCTTATCTTTTACTTCCTTGTAGTCCTTTAGGAGAAGCTATAGTAGTCTCTTTATCTTATACCTATTCTTTAGCTAGGATTAATAGTACTAAAGGCTCTTCTCTTTCTAAGTCTTCTATTAGTAGGTCTATTACGTATACTATTTTTTCTAGCTACGCTTTTATTCTTTCTTTTGTTACTACTTCTCTATTTCTTTATTATAAGAAATATCTTACTCCTTATTTACTAGAAAGATATATATAGTAGTCGTCTTTATAATAAAAGGTCTAATAGAGTATTACGTATTATATTTCTTTACTCCTAGCTACTTTCTCTTAAGGTTTAGCCTATACTTATAGTGCTTCCTTCTTTTTCTTAGTTGTTTTTAACTAAGTTTCTTTATCTTTCTTATAGTCTTTACTCTTATAGTTATTTATAAAGTATCCTAGTTTTCTATATTTATAATATACTATATCCTTTTTCTTTTGTAATTAATAATCTTTTATATAGTAGCTTTTCTTACTATAATTAAAGTACGTAAAGTCTTTATTCTTCTTTTTCTTCTTATCCTTATTAGTGTTAAGAATTATTAGATCTCTAGTATCCTAATTTCTTAGTTAGGTACTATACTTATTCTTCTTCTATTCTTAGAGATTGTTATTAATTTAGATTACCTATTACTTTAGAGCTTCTAGTATTCTAGGTTTCTCTATATAGATTATCTTATAGTAGATTTTCTTATTTAATCTTTATTTAAATCTTAATATTAATATAGATTTATTTTACTCTATATTTTGTAATAGTTGTTTAAACTATAATATATACTTAGGTATACTCTTTTATTGTATAAGTCTCTTAAGTTTTTCTTCTACTTATTAGGTAATATCTATATCTCTAAATACTACTCTTATTTACTTAGTAAAGTACTTGTAACTTCTAAAAATAGTTCTAGTTTTATCTTTCTATATTATTAGAGCGTATATTGTATAATCTATCTAGTAAGGTTTAAACTATCTTATCGCATCCTCTTTAAGGTGCATTCTAATATATATTACCTTCTTTTCTTCTATATTAAAGTATAGTACCTATATATCTATCTAGAGTTATACTAAGGATATAAAGGGTCTTAGTTTCTCCTTTATTCTATTAAACTTTTTAAGGACAAGTATCTTAGGTAGTTTCTTTATTGTACTTATCTCTAGGCGTTATATAATTAGTTCTATTTAGTTTTATCTTTTAATAATAGCTTTAATCTAGGCCTAATTCTACTTTACATGTTCTTAAAGTTCTTTATTCTAAGTTTCTAGGGCGTTAATTACTATCTTTATATCTTCTTTTTTAGAGATTAAATTGTTTATATATTCTCTAACTACTTTCTATATAGTATTATCTAACTTATAACTACTTATAGGTACTTTCGCTACTTATTTTATTAAACTTTCTACTATTATATTAGCTAGACTATACGCTACTTACGCTTCGCTCCTCTTAATAACTAAATTAGTAAGGTGTAATAGGTTACTAGGGTCGACTTCCTAATACCTAAAAGGTATTAGTAGATTAGGAGTTAATAGTAAAAGCTCGTATAGTAATTGTGTAATAACTATTAACAATAGAAGATATTTTACAACTATCTTGTATTAGCGTTCTATAGTTAAGAGATTAGATTACTAATACTATCCTAATAATGCGCATTACTACTAACTATATACCTATACTTCTTAGCTAGCTTCGTGCTTTGTATTTACTAAGATCGCGAATTATAAATTTATTACGTGCACAAATTTGTACTTCGTGTTTACTAAGATTGCGAATTGTAAATTTATTACGTGTCTCTATTGTAGTTAGCTTCCTAGTTAAGTTTATTGCCCTATAGATCGTGTGCGTTGTTATTATCTATAAGGGGGCTAATTAGTTTAAATTAGCTTTCTCTTATTATAGCTATAATATATATTATCCTATATAAGGGGCAAAGTAGAGAAATAGGTTTCGCTATACTTTAAGAAATACTTTAATAATAATAATAGTAACTATAACAAGATATTTAAAGAATAGATTAAGTTTAAAGATAAAGTATAATAAGCCTTTCTACTAGTAAACAAGATAGTAGTAGTAGAGCGCGCAATATAGTAGCTATAACAATACAAGGTAGTAGTAGATTATACTAATAAGTTCTAAAGCTACGTAATACAAATAGAATAAAATAATAAGGTATTAATAAAGATATTTTAATAAAAACTTAAAAGTAATATTTAAGGTAAGCTAATACGTAGTAGAGCTATAATTAAGACGTTAGAAAACTTAATAGAGAAAGTAATTTAAGTTAACAACTATATATACAAATATATAGTAGAAGCTAAGAACGTAAGAGTACTACGTATAGAAAGTAAGAAGTATAAACCTAAGTATAAGTAGTAATACAAATACAAGTATAACTAAGTTTAGAGTAGCTATAGATACTTTAGGCTAGATAAGATACACGTTAATAATATAAACCTAAGAAAATAAAAATACTATTACTATAAGAACCCTAAAGGAGTAGAAAGCTAAAAATACTATAAGTATAGTAAAACAAGGCACCTAGCAAAAAATTACTAAGTAAAGAATAAGATTATATAATAAATTAATATACTTAAGTAGTAAGATAAAAATAGAGAAGAAGAATAAGAAGTAATCTTTAGAAGAAGTTAGGAGAAGAGAGATTACAAGACTACAAACCTCTAGTAGTAAGATATAGGTAAGAGATATAACTACTATAAAATTACTATATAACTAATAAACCTTATAATAGATAATAAGGTAAAAGCTATAAAGATACTACTAGGAGTATAAAGCTACGTAAAGAGGTATTAGCTAAAGTAGAAATAAGCTAGGATAGACACCTTAGAATACTTTTAGCTATACTAGAGAAGGGTAGAGTATAGGCGTAAGACAACGCTATATCTAGGAAGGTAGGTATATATAGCTTAGGACAAGAACAAGAAAGAAAACTAAGAGCTTAAGACTTCTAAATATAAAATAGTACCTAAAATACTAGAGCTAAGGTAAGAGAACGCTAAAGTATAAGATAGATTTATAAAAGAAATCTAGAGACTAGTAGATAGCTACTACTTAGTAAAAGAATAGTAAGATAAAAAACGCTAAATACGTAAAGTAAAGTAAACCTAGTAATATAAATTATTATATACTAATAATAATTAGGCGCTAATTATTATAGATCTAGTATTAATATAAGAACTATAATACTAGCTATACCTATATAACCTAAACTCTCTACTACTATTATAGATAGGATGTTACTATAATAACTACCTTACCTACTATTCTAATAAGATAGGATCTAGATATTTCCTTTATAAGAGATCTAGATATAAATAGAACTAGAAAGAGTATACAAACGTAAGATATAAATAACACCTATAAGATAAGTAGGAAGTAGAGTACTTTCTAGGTATAACTAAAGAAGATATAAATATAAGTAAGATACTTATAAATAACTAATATATTAATCTAATCTAGTAAACCTATACGCTAGAGAAGTCTAAATAATATAGAGAGATTAAGATACTCTAAAGATTTTAGTAAAAGATAAACAAAGATTATAAGATTAAGTCTTTTTTAAGTAAATAGCTAACGCTAGATATATATCTAGAAGCTATAACGCTATTAATGCTAAAAGACTTATTAAACTCCTAGTAAAGATAAGAGGAGAAAGAATAAAAGTATTAGTAGATTTAGAGTTATTTATAAACCTAATTATACCTAAAGTAGTAGAATAAGTAAGACTCTAACTACAAGTAAAGAAAACACTATATCTAATCTATATTGCGAATAAATAACTAATACTAGGAAACCTAATAGTTAGTAATAAAGTAACTATAGAGATTATTATTTAAAGATATAGTATAAGGACTACTCTAGACGTATTAGTTTTAGCTAACAAAGATATTATACTAGGACTCCTATAGCTACAAGAGTTTAATCCTAGAGTTAATTAGAAAAACTAGAATGTTACGGGCCACCTGTCGTCGACTACAGGTGCCTGTCTTGAAGGGGGTTAGAAGATCACGAGGTAATAGTGAAAGCTTAGGGTGATCTGCAATAACTGTAAACAATAGAAGATGTTTCGCAACTGTCTTGTATTGGCGTTCCGTGGTCAAAGGATTGAATTGCCGATGCCATCCTAATGATGCGCATTGCTGATAACTATATACTTGCTGTGATCCGTGATCTGTGTTTGCCAAGATCAACAGATCACAGATTAGCTTGATCCGTGATCTGTCATCGCTAAGAGTCTACGGATCACAGATCACTCTACGTGTCCCAATTATGCGTGGTTTCCCAATCGAGGTCGTTACCCCGCTCGTCCTATGCTTCGTCAGCGTCTAGACCGGGACTGATTGGTTCTATCTCGATTTCTTCTGTTACGCCTGTAACATAGAACCTCTTGTTTAATAACTATAAAGACGCACGTAAATCTAAGCCTATATATTAGTAGGGTTTAATAGTAGATAAGAAAGTACTATATAAGATAGTAGCTTTAATAGCAACTTATTAAGAGAGAATAAGTAACTCTATAAGTACTAGTAAGGCGCTAAGCTAAGAAGTAAGAGAGTAGAGGAGTAATATATAACTCCTAAAATTCTAGAATAATATAAGAAGTTTAGCTACTTATTTGTAGAAGAGATAGATATACTAGTATTACCTAAGTACTAACCTTAGGACTGCACGATTAAGTTATAGGAAGGAAAAAAGCTACCTTTTAGGCCTATTTACTAATTAATAGAGAGTAAATTAGTAATACTCTAAGAAAGACTAAATAGAGACCTAAAGAAAAGATATATATAAGAATCCTTATTATTAGTAGGATTTCTAATTCTCTTTATACTAAAGAAGAAGAGACTACTAAGGATATGCGTAGACTACTAAAAACTAAACAATATTATAGTAAAGGACTAATACCTACTACTAAATATAGATAAACTCTAAGATAAGCTAAGCTAAGCTAAGATTTTTATAAAGCTAGACCTAAAGGATAGATACTACCTAATAAGAATTAAGGTAAGTAAAGAGTAGAAAATAGCGTTCTAAACACGCTATAGATATTATAAGTATATAGTAATACCTTTTAGACTAATAAATATACTAGTAATATTCTAAAGACTAATTAATAATATATTATAAAAATACTTAGATAAGTTTATTGTAGCTTACCTAGACAATATACTAATATATTCTAAAGAAGAAGACGAGTACGTAGAGTAAGTAACGATAGTACTATAGTACTTAGACTAATACAACCTATAACTAAAGCTAGAGAAGTACAAATAGTATAAGATAAAAGTAGAGTTTCTAGGATATATAATAGGTATTAACAAAGTTAAGATAAGCTAAGAAAAGATTAAAGTAGTAGAAGAATAGAAGGAACCTAAGATAGTTAAAGACGTATAATTGTTCCTAGGATTTATTAACTTTAACTAATACTTTATAGAGAGATTTTTAAAGAAGGTACTACTACTTATAAAGCTTATAAGAAAAGATATAATATAGGAATAGGAAGTAGAGTAGAAATAAGCTTATAAGGAACTTAAGTAAGCCTATATTATACTACTAGTTCTAAAGTAATTTTATAGTAACAAGACTCTAGTAATAAAGACTAATATATCTAATCTAGCTTATAGAGTAATAGTACTATAAGAGTATAAAGAGAAATAGTATCTAATTATATACTATTTAGGGAAGTTTATAGAATAAGAGGAGAGATACAATATATATAATAAGGAGCTACTAGTAATAGTTAATATACTTAAATATTAGAGAGTATATACTAAAAGCGTAGTAGAAGTAATTATTAAGATAGATTATAAAAACCTAATATACTTTATAATAAGTAAGAAGTTAAAAGATAAGTAGATATAATAGTTAGAACTACTAGGATAGTATAAATTCAAGATCTAGTACGTACTAGGTAAGGAAAACAGCTAAGTAGACGCGCTTAGCTAAAGATACAATATTATAAGAAAGAGATAAGTAGTAAAAGAAGCTATACTCTAGAATAATAGACAAGAATACCTAGTACTAAACACACGACTAGTAGAGAAGTAAGAAACTAATAACCTAGTTAAGATTATAAACAAAGTTCTAGAAGAATTATAAAAAGTAATTATATAATAATACTATAATAACTTAGTATATAGGTACCTAGAGATTATATAAACTATAGAACTAATTTAGAGGAACTATAGATTTAGTAAGATAAAAGAAAAAGTAACGTAGTTTATTAAAGAATACGTAGATTACTAAAAGAATAAGTATAAGATATATATACCCTATAGAGAAATATAAGTAATTAAGATACTAGAAGAACTATAGATAGACGTTATAATAGACTTTATTATAGGACTACTAATATTAAAAAACTTAGTAATAAGAATAGAATATAATATAATAATAGTAATTATAGACTAATTTACAAAATACGCTAAGATAGAGAAATTCTAAAGCAACTATATAGTAGATTAGCTAGAATATATACTACTAGACGTACTAATACAAAGATATAAGATACTAAAGAGTATTATTAGTAATAGAGATAAGCTTTTTACGTCTAATTACTAGATAATACTACTTATAGTAATAGAGATAAAAAGAAAGCTATTAATAGCCTATTATCTATAGATAGATAGATAGATAGAATAGACTAATAGGATATTAAAGATATACCTAAGGATTTATAGTAATTAGAAGTAGAATAATTAAGTATTACTATTACCTATAGTATAATTAGTATATAATAATAAGTACTTAGAAGTAATAAGTAAAATACTATATTTTGTAAACTATAAGATACACCCTAATTTATTTAAGAGAATACTACTAGGACCTAAGATAGAGGTAGTATTAGTTAGAGTAGAAGATATATAAGAACTCTATAATAAGATAAGATAAAAACTAGAAGAAGCTTAGAAATAAAGTATTTTATATATTAATTAAAAATAAAAAATAGTACTTTAGCTAAAGGAAAGAGATAAAGCGTATCTTTATACAAAGAATCTATAAATAAAGTAACCTAGTAAAGGACTAGACTATATTAAGGTTAGACTATTTTTAGTTAAAGAAGATAATAAGCTAGTAATAAAAATACTAGAACTACCTAAAGATACTAAGGTATACCCTAAGTTCTATATAAGCCTACTAGAACTAGCTAAGCTAAAAATACTAGTATAGTAACAATTCTAATATTAGAAGGAGGAGGACAACAAGTTTAAAGTTAAAGACCTATAGAGATATTAAGAAATAGGACGTAACGCCTTCTAAAGTATATAGTTTCTCTAAAAGTAGCTAGTAAAATAGAAAGGCTACTTAGTAAGTAAAAATATATAGGAACCTAAAGCTAATCTATAGAATTGTTAGTAAATACTTAAGAAAGTAAGAAGTAAGTATAATATACTAGGATATACAAGATATACAAAGCTATAGCTAGGATACAATAGATATATTAGTAAAAGAAAGTTCTATAATAAACCTAACTATATAGAGCCTATAAAGCGCCCTTAGTTATAATAAACTTATCTAATAAGCTAATAGTAGACTAGATAGTAGGAGAAGAGGCGATATTAATAGTAGTAGTAGAATAGTTAAGAACTTACGCTAAGACCTTATTACCTTCTTACTCTAACTCTAATACTAGGTATAAGGCCTTATAACAAGTACGCTCTTTAGTAGATTTTAATATTTTCTTATTACGTAGTAAATAAGTAATAATAATAGTAAGAAGTTTTTTATTATTATTAACCTTTTTATAGAACTTTTTACAAGTTTAATTAAGAGACTCTTAGGTTATACTAACGTAGAGACGCCCTATATAAGTACACTTAGTATACTTTAGAGTAGAATCTAGTATAATAAAATAAGAAATACCTAAAAGAGAATAATATAGATAAGGTATTTTAGAAATATAGTTTATAGTAAAGATTTCTAATAAGAGATAAAGTCTATAAGACTATAAGAGAGGTAATATTATAGTAAGATAGTTTTTAACTAGAAGGTAGGGTAAACTGCTTATAAGCTAGACTTAGCTAATAGAGGCCTAGGCCTAAGGATAGACCTAGCGTAAGAAAGGGGGATAGTATTACAATACTAAGCGGTAGGTAAGCTATTATATTGTACGCAATTAGGCTAGGTAATATAGCGTAGTAGAATACGTAACTATTTAGTAGTAAACGCTCTAGAGCAAACACTCTAGAGTAAGAGCTTAGGAATAAACGCTAGATAGTAAGTATATAGGAACGTTAATAGACCTTTATAGACTATTGTGTTTAATCTCTTCTTTACCTTTTATCCTAATAGAGTATTATAACTAATACTTTAATTAGATTCTTATCTACTTATTAATACTTATATACCTTGTAATACTCTAATAAGAGCTAACTATTAATTAAGTTAAGTAACTATCTTATTTATTAACTTCGCCTATCTTATAGAAGCCTACTTGCCCTTATTACCTTTACTTAGTTCTAAGGTCTTAACAAACCTATATTCTAGGTAAGATTTAAAGGGAATTTATATAGTAATTCTATAAATTACTAGTATATAAATACTAAAGAATTAAGAAAATACTAAATAGGCTTTTAAGAGACTATTATATCCTAAGAGTAAAATAACTAGTAGAAAAAGTACTATAAAACTATATAGAGTACTACTAAAATAAGTATAATAAGTTATTACGAGATACGAGCTTAGGAATAAGTAGGAGATAATTATTAATTAAAGAGCTATCTAAGCTAGGCTACTTATATATAGTAGAGTAGCTTAAATAGCTTATATAGCTTGCTTATTACTATAGGCTTACTTAAATTATATAGAGTAGAGCTCTAACTTATAATATACTCTCTAGGTAAGCTACGTAGTAGAGCTATTTAATAAGTATTATAGTAGTTATCTAAACTTAGTTAAAAATAACTTTACCTATAATTCTATTTGTTTTAGGCTTATACGTAGGTACTAAGCGCTTATATACTACGCGTAGTATATTTAGAGTTTTCTTAGCCTTATAAACTCTTTAGTAACTATTATTATAGCTATTATAAGTTACTATTTTTAAAGCTTTTAAAGCTTACTTTTTATATTAGTAATTGTTATACTAACTTGTTCTTGTAGAGTAAAGCTAAGAAAGCTACTTACGCTTGTATATCTCGCTCCTACACTACCTCTAAAGCTACTACTACTACTACTACTACTACTACTACTACTACTACTACTACTACTACTACTAAGAAGAAGAAGAAGTATACTAAA